>JASDQU010372547.1:138557-154018 GCA_032191745.1 Picea mariana
CCCTCTCAGTATTCCAACACCTATCTCCCCTTAATGACAACTTCATGAACTCCTAACATAGATCGAAGTTTGGAAAACTTTAGTTATGTAAGACAATTTGTGAAAATGTTTGTAACTTGATCATCTGTACAATAAAATAACACTTGGATAACTTGATCGTGAATGAACTTTCTGATGAAGTGAATGTGTATCTCTATGTGTTTTTTATGTCGATGTTGAACTAGGTCTTTGGAAATATTGATGTAACTTTTATTATTGCACCAAACGGTGGTCGGATGCTTATGCTAGATTCCAATATCTGAAAGGATCTATCGAATCCACAAGGCTTCTTGACTGGCATTAACCGCTACTTGGTACTCTACTTCTATTGAAGAAAGAGAAATAACTTGTTGATTCTTACAGGCCCAAGTGATAGGTCTTGAACTGAGGCTAAAAACATAACCTGCAGTATACTTCCAATCATCAGGGTTATCAGTGCAATCTAAATCAGTGAAACCAACCAATAAAGGAGCCCCCCCTGAGATGTAATGTATCCCGAGCTAAAATGTACCCTGGACATACCAAAGTAACCTTTTAGATCCTTTCCAATGGATTTCATGGGGTGTTTTCATATACCGTGCAACAATACCAACAATAAAGGAAAGAGGAGGATGGATATGAGTCAAGTATAAGAGGCTACCAACTTACTGACAGTACAAAGTGGCATCAACTTCGGGAGAAGTACAAGTGGAAGCAAGTTTGACTCTAGTATGGAAGGGAGAAGGGGCTGATTTACAATATTCCATGTGAAAGTGATGAAGAATGTCACAAGCATCCTTATACTGGGAGAGAAAAATTCCTAGCTTGGATTGCAAAACTTGGAGGCCAAGGAAATAGTGCAAAAATCCTAAGTATTCCATTTCAAAGTTCTTCTTAAGGTTGGTTTTCACACGGTTTAATATTTCTATGTCACTACCAATGAGGATAAGGTCATCAACATAAAGAACAAAGATTACAAGATGACATCTTTGTTTCTTGATATAGAGATTAGGATTAGAATGGCATCTGGAAATTCCAGTGTCAAGAAGAAAGTTGTCCATTTTCTCATACCAAGCTTGGGGAGATTGCTTAATACCATAAAGAGAGTTATTAAGGAAACAAACAACGCTAGAGTCATTCTAGACATAGCCAGGAGGTTTTTCCATGTAGATTTATTCTTGCAAATCCCCATGTAAGAAGACAAATTTGAAATACATCAGATGGACCTCCCATTTATGTGAGGTTGCAAGGGTTGGAACAAGGCAGATGGAATTTATTTTAGCTACAAAGGAAAATGTTTCATTACAGTCAATTCCTTCAACTTGGGAGAATCCTTTGGAAACTAACTCAACCTTTTTTATTTAAACACTTCCATATGATGCATACTTAGTTTTGTAGACCCATTTACATTTGACAGGTTTTACTCCTTTCCGAAGAGGGACAAGATCCCAAGTATCATTTACCATTAAAGAGAAATACTCTTCATTCACTATTGCATCTGAATCGAGATTACCTAAAGCTTCTAAAAATGTCTATGGATCATGAGTCTTTGAAACTTGAGCCAAAAGAAAAGAGGCTTGATGGAACTGTGAACATGTTCAACATTGATCTTAAGGATCATTGACAAGATCACCAGTTGCTTCTCATGTTGAATAGACCCATCTAGGAAGCAGTGGTGTTGGTGCAGGTTCAAGTTCAATGGACTCATCTAGAGGAAGGAAAGTTCAAGTACTTGAGACCCACCTTCCCTTGCCTCTGCATTTAATACACCATCACGTGTAAGGGTGGATCCTTCGGGAGTCTGGGACTTCATAACTCTAGAGGTTTGGGGTGTAGTATCTTAGATAAGATGAAAGGGACGAAGGTCGAAGCCATGTGGAAATATTTCAGGGTCCTTTAGGATTTCAGGATTTCGAGACTCTGAAGGATTTTCACGTAGAAAGAAAAAGGGGCATTCGACGTTGAAGCACCGAATGCCAAATTCCCTTAAAATTATGTGTTAAACAAGGATGAAGTTTTGTCGTTGGATTTGATGGTGGATGGAATTCCACCATAGATGTAGCAACATTAGGGAATCTCCAGAACTTTGGGGAACTTGGTATGGTACAAATGAGATGGACCTACATGGGCACCACGTGGCCCTTGACTAATAACGCCCAAAGAGGTTTGGAAGGGCGTATCTCCCAATTCAGAGCTCAGAATGGACCAGGGTAGGAGTTTTTAGATCGCTCTTGATGAGAATAAGAGGATGAAGATCCTTGGGAAAGGATTCAAGATTATTAAGGAAAGCGGAATTTTGATACCCCATCCCTAAAAAGGGTACTTAGGGGTCGGTTGTGTTACACATCATCAAACCAAGGGTTGGGTGTTCTATTTTTCTTCTTTCATAACACCTCAATAGATAACTTGTTAATGGAAGTAGAACTTCTTACATTCCTTTTATAAAATTAAAAAAATCATTTGTTTATTTTTTTGTAAATAAAAGTGGATCCTTGTATTAATAACATCTATAAGCTATACAATGCCAAGTGTGAGCCACCTGTTCTGCCACAGAAGGGAAACCAAAACAGGTGTCTCTTAGATGCTCCAAGTTTGACACATCATCTTGTAAATTGGAATCTTTTGAACAGAATTGTTTTAGCAAAATTGTGCATCCTAGATGTATGAACATTATTTGGGTGGCCTCGAAGACCAACTATGAACAAGATTGTTCTTAGCGCTCAAATGCCCTTTTAATTTTTTTAAGCGTCTTCATCATTTCCTGTTAAATTTTCTTTTTCTTTGGTCTTTCGCCCATTGTTATAAT
Organism: Picea mariana; assembly: GCA_032191745.1. NCBI lineage: Eukaryota > Viridiplantae > Streptophyta > Pinopsida > Pinales > Pinaceae > Picea > Picea mariana. Next base: position 141,382 of record JASDQU010372547.1, read on the forward strand.
CCTCAAATGTTCCATTTATCCTTGATAAAGTTCCCATTGATCATTTTTTCCCAATATTCCTTTGATCCTTTTCCTTTGGTTTAAAAAATGATGTTTGGTCTTTCAAAGTTCTTTGGGAAAATACTAGGAAAAGCCAAATTTAACTTTTATAATGATGGCATGTTATATTGGACCAAGTTTTTATTTATAAACTTGAATACAAAGTTTATTGGCCTAAGGGCCAATTCAAGTTGTCAAAACCAAGAGCCCATTAGGTTAAATTTAGGCTCTCTATAGGTCTTCACTTTTTTTATCAAAATTTTGGAGCTCGAAGGCCAAGCTCTAATACAGTGTTCCCAAGGCCGAGCCCCGTTGTAAACCATGTTCTGAAAGGAATTTTAATTATGTTTTATAGGCTGGTGAGCCAAGTTTTATAAGCTGGAGGCTTATGTGATTGTTAGGCCAGAGAGCCTAAGGGTTGGAGGCCAAGGGCCTGATTTTGTACTTGTATATATATATGCAAAAACATTTAATAAAATTGTAAACACCACCAGGTGCAGATCGACCACGATGAATGAGTGAAGGGGGACTAAGCATCCATAGAGTGGGTAAGGAATTAGGGGCTGGAAGGTGGAAAAAGGGGCTAAGCATTTGGCCTAGGGGGATTAAGCCTGGGAATAATAATATTTAATATTATTCCAAAAAAGAGAACATGTGCATTTTATGTTTTCACTTTTATCCCAAGTTCCTGGCAAAGGGGAAAGCATGCAAAGGGGATGCATGCTGATGGAACGCATGCAGTTCCAAGGGTGACAAGTTTCCACCCTGGTGCATACAAATAAAACAGTCGAGATGAGCCATGAGAGGGATCTCTCTCTCTCTCTCTCTCTCTCTCTCTCCTCCATTCCACCCGACTACCTTAGCGGGTAGGGAGCGTTGAATAGTAGGACCGACCCAACCACTGCAAGAATACCTTGTGCATTCCTGAGAGTCAGGAATCCCATGTTGTCTTTGATAATCCGTGCACATCCTCTGTCCGACTGATCGAACCTATGCGTGGAGGCTCTGTCCCGAGCCGTGACCCTAAACCATTCTGCCATTGTTGAACCAGTTGGAAAGCCTATGTTTGGCTCTGTAAATCTGGGTACACCTCTATTTTGTGAGTCGAGAAGCCTGTGTTATTTCTGAAGAGCTGGTTTCACCCTCCATTCTAAGTCGTGGAGTCTGTGTCGACCCTTGCGGGAATTACTCATCATGCATTCCCGTGATTCATCACTGTGAGGCCTCGAGCCATTGCTGAGCCTGTTTGAGAGGCCGTGTTTGTATTTCCAGTTGGCTATGGTGACCATGCAGAGCTGGACTGTGTGTGGCTTGATGGCCAGCACGAGTTGTGATTGAGCCTGTGTGTGATCTCTCTCTAGGTGAGGGAGGTGGATGTTGTTGGAAGAGGTTTCTTCCAGAGAGTGTCCAGCACTAGCTTCAGGCTCCGAGACTTCCTGATTCGACCTGTTGCCGAGACCCAGAGAGGGAGGTTAGCACCAATGGACTGTGCTTGTGAAGGTGTATACTCCCGGGTAGAACATGCATTTGGGGAATGAGAGTCTGGTAGTAGTGGGCGTAAGATGGCATCCTGGGAAGAATCCTTCCAGCTTTTATGTGTCGTTTTCCCTGTAACCTCAGCCTAGCCTAGAGTTCCTTGCCTTGGGATGGAGCTTAGTCCTAGCTCGGGGGTGACCCATTGCTGAGTTGATGAGCAGTGTGGTCTAAGGTTGGAAGGTTCGTGGAAGGCCTGCACTTGGTTGGTGGAATCTACCACTGTTAAAAGATAAGTATCTGATTATTCCATAATCATGTTTTGCAGGACTGTGCTACTTATGTTATCATGATTTCCGCTGTGTATATGAATTAATATGAAACACTATGGATCGTTAATTATAGCAGTAAATAATATGTTTTACTATGTGCTTAAATGTGTTTATTTGTTGAATGCATGTGAATCATATCGTACCTATATGAGTTATGTAGAGAGTGGTGTTATAATCTTCTTTTAATAGTGATTAATCCTTAGTAGCAGAAAAGGCGCGCTACAGTTTGGTATCAGAGCCAAGGTTTCGACATTGAGCCTAGATGGGCTAGTGGAGCGGTCTTTGGACCGAGAATGCGAGGGGAAATTGGGTCTGGAAGGCCAATTTCANAAACACTATGGATCGTTAATTATAGCAGTAAATAATATGTTTTACTATGTGCTTAAATGTGTTTATTTGTTGAATGCATGTGAATCATATCGTACCTATATGAGTTATGTAGAGAGTGGTGTTATAATCTTCTTTTAATAGTGATTAATCCTTAGTAGCAGAAAAGGTGCGCTACAGTTTGGTATCAGAGCCAAGGTTTCGACATTGAGCCTAGATGGGCTAGTGGAGCGGTCTTTGGACCGAGAATGCGAGGGGAAATTGGGTCTGGAAGGCCAATTTCAGACCCTGGTTTGCTCCAAAGTGTCAAGGAGTTACTAGACGAGTTTTTAAGCTTAGGAGGTATAGTGGCGTTATGAAACCACAACCAGTGTGGTATAAGTCCACAGGGAGAGAGGACTTCACACCAGAAGTGTAGGGGCTTTAGGATCTGTTTGGGAGGGAAGGGGAAACCTCGTGACCATCAGATCCGAAAAGTGTGCATGGGGCTTAAAGACCTTTGGAATTGCACAAGAGTGTGGAAATCGCGATACGAGAAATCCTGAATTAGTCAGGATCATCCATAAGAAAGAACGCGTGGAGAGCGATCAGCCTTTCGCTGACTCGTAACTTGAAAATAGTCAACGGGTGAGTTCATGAGAATTCACAAAATGCGAATTCATGATTGGATCGTAACCTTCGATCTAAGAGAGATCGGGACCATTAATTGCCCCGGAAGAAATCGACGTTTTGGGAGATGGGAGGTGAGAAGAGGTGAACACCTTCGAAACCCGAAATCCCGAAACAATCTACACCATAGATTGTGGGAGAAGAACTTGACCGTTGGATCAAGTAAGTTAGTAGACAGTGATTTCATGATTTCGGCAAATGGAAGTTCAAGATGTGTGGATGCATGAACTTCCGATGCCCGAAACCCCCAAACGATGAAAGAATCTGCGCCGTAGATCTGAGAAAGATCTGACCGTTGGATTTTACTAGGAATAGAAGTGGACACATGAATGTGTACCACGTTCCAGTGGGTCGAGGAGAAAAGCGAGAGTGGTGGAACCGATGACGTCGTTAAAAAGTGACATGGACCCTCATTAATGTGCCATGTGCCACCGTAGTTGTGGGTGACCACTGTACTATGTGGGCCCGGAGGGTAACGTAAATCGGAATTTCAGAAGTCGGGGATTGGAAAGGAAAGAAACTATGAAAGCCTCATGGGCCGAAACCCCGAAACCCGAAGTCTCAAAATCCCGAAGTGCCGAAAATGAAAGTTTTGAAAACCTGAAAATTGCAGAGCCGAACGAGAGCTCAGAAAACTTATTTGAATCGAAATGTCTTTTGTTCTTGTTCGTATTGGATTATAAATGTTGTGGATTGTTCCTGAAGATTTAATAGCCTGACAAACTTCGAATTTAATTACACAGTGCGTGTGCAGAGTTCAACGAAGGTCAGGACTCCAGTTAAACAACGCCGACTATGGAGTGGGGAAAGGTGTAGATTACCCCCGAAACAGAAGACGAATAGGAAGGAAAGGATGTTAACCAGGGATTCGAAGGATCAAACTCCAATGGGTATGGAAAAGAGAAGGATAAGGAAGGACACATAATGAAAATCATTGAAGGATTGCAAAGAGAGGCCCAGGCTCGCTGAGCTGATAGCCGAAAGCTCATGAAAGTCAGGGATTGATAGGGTGTATTAAACTTAAAATTTTTGAAGAGCTTGGAAAGAATAGAGAGGAAACTCGAGAAGGGAAGAGACTCAAGTAAGATGGAGAGTCGCAGAACCCATGGGAGAAGAAGTAGGTCGAGGAGTGGTAGTCGACATCTTAGTCGCTCCCAAGGATATTCTGACAGGGAGACACACAGTAGTTCAAGCCCGTCCCCTACCAGAAAACATCGAAAATCTGGAAAGGAGGAATTGAAAGGGGAGATGAACAAGATTAAGCCTCCAACATTCAATGGAGAACACAAGAAGGAGGAAGATGTCGAGACCTGGTTGCTTGGCATAAAGAAATACTTCCAACTGCAGAATTATTCTGCCCATGCAGAAGGAAGAATTGCAATGTACCAACTAAAAGGAAAAGCATCCATGTGGTGGGATAAGTTTGTGCAGGTGCAGCACATCAGAGAGAAAGAGGTCACTTGGAAGGAATTTAAGAGGTATTTTGAGAAGAAATACCTGACTAAAAGATATTATGACAGAAAGATGAAAGAGTTCTTCGAACTCAAGCTAGGCAGCATGACTATTGATGAATATGAACGAAGTTTTCTAGAACTATTGAGGTATGTTCCATTCATCAAAGATGAGGCTGTCAAGATTCAGAGATATCTGAGTGGACTGCCACCTTCCATGAGTGACAAGATTCAATATGACGATCCTAATACCATGGAAGAAACCATAAGAAGGGCGAAATGCTTGTATGAATAGCAAGGAGAAAGGCTTATCCTTTGGAAGGTTTGGAATGATCAGAGGAAGTTTAAGAAGGAACAGAGGCAGAAGGGAAACAAGCCTTCCTTTTTCAAAAACAGTCTTCAGGGATAGCCATCGTTTAGAGAGCCGAGAATGACAGAAGAGGGAGCACAAAGACATAGATAGACGCCCATTCATTGTTGGGGCTGTCAAGGAAACCACAAGTACAGAGATTGTCCCCATAAAAATGGTAAAGAGAGAACTGTACATACTGTTCAACAAGCTAAAACAATGGGGAATATGGGCAGCAAAATGCCGAGGATCTATGCAGCCCTGGACAACAAGCAAGTAGAATTTCAATCGCACATGATTGAAGTGGAAGGTACGATCAACAATCGACCACTTGTCATTTTAATTGATTTAGGGGCTAGCCATAGTTATGTAGATCCTAGAGTGGTGGAAATTTTGCATCTAATGAGAAGCAAGCATGAGAAGTCTTGGTTAGTGCAGTTGGCCACAGGGACCAAGAGGAAGGTCACTGAATTGGTTAAGTCTTGTTCAGTGGACATGAAAAGAATGAGCACTAAGGTTGAATTGAACATTCTGCCTTTAGGCTCATACGATTGCTTAATTGGGATGGACTGGTTGGACCAGCACCATGCCCTTCTAGATTGCCGTAACAAGAGGTTTACATGCCTGAATGAAGAGGGAAATCAGGTAACAGTCCAAGGAATTCCCAGAGCCGTGGTTGTGAGGGAAATCTCAGCCATGCAACTGAAGAAATGTTACCGGAAAGGATATCAATTATTTGCAGGTCGGGTGGAAGAAGCATCCCGAGATGAAGTATCGAATTTGGAAGACCACGAAGTAATCAAAGAATTCAAGGACATATTTCAAGAGGTACCTGGACTACCTCCGAAGAGGGACATTGATTTTTCTATAAATTTGATGCCTGGAGCAGCTCCAGTTTTGAAGGCTCCTTATAGAATGAGTATGCCAGAGCTGAAAGAGTTGCAATTGCAGCTCGAAGAGCTACTAAAGAAAGGTTACATTCACCCCAGTGTGTCACTGTGGGGATCCCCGGTCCTATTCGTGAAGAAGAAAGATGGGACGTTGAGGTTGTGCATTGATTTTCGACAGTTGAATAAGGTCACTGTCAAGAACAAGTATCCTCTGCCAAGGATTGATGATCTTTTTGATCAGTTGAAGGATGCGAAAATATTTTCAAAAATAGATCTCATATCTGGATATCACCAACTGAGAATAAATGATGAGGACATTATCAATACCGCCTTTAGAACAAGGTACGGTCATTATGAATTCACAGTGGTGTCGTTTGGACTGACAAATGCACCTGCTGTCTTCATGTGCTTAATGAATGGAGTGTTCAAAGATTATTTGGACAAGTTTGTCATAGTCTTCCTAGATGATATCTTGGTGTATTCCAAGACAGAGGAAGAACATGAACAACACCTGAGAATTGTGCTGTAGGTGTTGAGAGAACACCAGCTGTACGCAAAACTGAGCAAGTGCTCATTTTACCAAAGGCAGATTCATTACTTGGGGCACATTATATCAAAGGAAGGGATCACTGTGGATCCTAAGAAGGTTGAGGCCATTCGAGAATGGACAGCTCCAAGGAATGTGGCAGACGTTAGATATTTTATGGGTCTGATAGGCTACTATAGGAGGTTTATAGTCAAATTCTCAAGGATAGCTCATTCTATCACTTCCTTGCAAAGGAAGGAGAAGAAGTTCCAGTGGACTGAAGAATGTGAGAGCAGCTTCCAGCGATTGAAGCAGCTGCTAACTAGTGCTCCAATCCTAAAGATTGTAGATCCAAATAAGGATTACGTAGTGTGCATAGATGCGTGTAAGGAGGGGCTGGGAGGAGTTCTCAGCCAAGAGGGATTTGTAGTCTGTTATGAATCCCGAAAGTTGAAGGAGCATGAGAAGAATTATGCCACTCACGATTTAGAGCTGGCAGCAATCGTCCACGCCTTGAGGAAATGGAGATATTACCTCATGGGAAAGAGATTCGAGTTGAGAACAGACCATAACGGTCTGAAGTATTTATTTTATTAGCCGACCATAAATGCCAGGAAAATCAGATGGCTGGAGTTTCTATGCGAATATGACTTTGATATCAAGCATATCAAAGGGAAAGAGAATAAGGTGGCTGATGCACTCAGAAGAAAAGTGCACGCATTACATGCTACAACCATTAGCATGTACCGGATTGAGATGAAAGACATAATTTTGGAAGCTGCAAATACTGACTTGCAGTACAAAAGTCTTGTAGTAAAGCTACAGTAGCGTGAGAGACCATAGACCAAGGAAAGTTACACCTTGGGAACTGATGGTTTACTTCTGTATAAAAACAGAGTGTATGTACCCAATTTCCGAGAATTGAAGCTGACAATTCTAAAGGAGATGCATAACATGGCTTATGATGGACATCCTGGTTATCAGAAGACTATGGCAGCATTCAAAGGCCATTATTTTTGGCTGCGTTTGAAGAAAGAAATCGTTGAATACATTGCCAGATGTATGGAGTGCCAAAAGGTTAAGGCTGAGCACAGGCACCCAGCAGGGTTGCTGTAGCCTTTACCCATTCCTGAGTGGAAATGGGACATGGTAACAATGGATTTTATCACCGGACTACCTAGAACAAGAAAGCAACATGATTCAATCATGGTGGTGGTGGACAAGCTTACTAAAGCCGCCCATTTTATTCCACTGAAAACCACCCATAGGGAAGCAGATGTTGCTGATATCTTCTTAAAAGAAGTTGCACGCTTGCATGGAATTCCTAAGACAATTGTGTCTGATAGGGACCCGAAATTCACTTCGAATTTTTGGAAAGGACTGTTCAAAGGATTCGGAACGAATCTGAACTTTAGTACAACGTATCATCCCGAGTCTGATGGACAGACAGAGAGAGTGAACAGAGTAATAGAAGACATGCTGAGAATGTATGTGATGGATAAACCATCAAGGTGGGAAGACTACCTGCATTTGCTAGAATTCGCCTACAATAATGGGTGTCATGCATCATTGAAGATGATCCCATTCGAAGCGCTTTATGGAAGAAAGTGCAACACTCCAGTAAGCTGGGATAATCCAACTGACAGAGTAGTAGTTGGGCCTAAGCTACTCAAGGAGATGGAAGACCAAATGATAAGAATTAAGCATAATCTAAAAGTTTCCCAGGACAGGTAGAAAAGTTACGCTGATAGTAATAGAACCCATTAAGAATTCAAAGTGGGTGACCATGTTTTCCTGAAAGTGAAAACTAACAGGAGTTCCCTAAAGCTGGGAAGTTGCGCCAAGTTGGAAATAAGATTTTGTGGGCCATTTGAGATCCTGGAAAGGATTGGGCCGGTTGCATACATGCTTGCATTACTTGCATCTATGACTGTACATAATGTGTTTCATGTTTCACTGCTTAAGAAATATGTACCTGATGCTAATCATGTTATCGATTGGAATGTGATTCAGGTGGAACCAGAAGGTGTCCTGCAAGTGCATCCTGTGCGCATATTGGACAACAAAAGCAAACAGCTCCGGAATCGAGCCATAGAGCTTGTAAAGGTCCAGTGGACCTGGTACGGTCCTGAGGATGCAACATGGGAGCATGAAGAGATTATGTGGGTAGAGTACCTGCATCTTTTTGAAAATTTTGAAAGACTTGCAGAGACAGTGTGAGTTGCACTGAGGACAGTGCATAAATAAGGGGAGGGGGATTGTAGTGTTCCCAAGGCCGAGTCCCGTTGTAAACCATGTTCTAAAAGGAATTGTAATTATGTTTTATAGGCTGGTGAGCCAAGTTTTATAAGCTGGAGGCTTATGTGATTGTTAGGCCAGAGAGCCTAAGGGTTGGAGGCCAAGGGCCTGATTTTGTACTTGTATATATATATGCAAAAACATTTAATAAAATTGTAAACACTGCCAGGGGCAGACCGACCACGATGAATGAGTGAAGGGGGACTAATCATCCATAGAGTGGGCAAGGAATTAGGGGCTGGAAGGTGGAAAAAGGGGCTAAGCGTTTGGCCTAGGGGGCTTAAGCCTGGGAATAATAATATTTAATATTATTCCAAAAAAGAGAACATGTGCATTTTATGTTTTCACTTTATCCCAAGTTCTTGGCAAAGGGGAAAGCATGCAAAGGGAATGCATGTTGATGGAACGCATGCAGTTCCAACGGTGACAAGTGTCCACCTTGGTGCATGCAAATAAAACAGCCGAGATGATCCATGAGAGGGCTCTCTCTCTCTCTCTCTCNTCCCCTCCATTCCACCCGACTACCTGAGCGGGTAGGGAGCATTGAACAGTAGGACCGACCCAACCACTGCAAGAATACCTCGTGCGTTCCTGAGAGTCAGGAATCTCGTGTTGTCTTTGATAGTCCGTGCACATCCTCTGTCCGACTGATCGAACCTATGCGTGGAGGCTCTGTCCCGAAGCCGTGACCCTGAACCATTCCGCCATTGTTGAACCAGTTGGAAAGCCTGTGTTTGGCTTTGTAAATCCGGGTACACCTCTATTCTGTGAGTCAAGAAGCCTGTGTTGTTTCTGAAGAGCTGGTTTCACCCTTCGTTCTGAGTCATGGAGTTTGTGTCGACCCTTGCGGGAATTACTCATCATGCATTCCCGTGATCCGTCACTGTGAGGCCTCGAGCCATTGCTTAGCCTGTTTGAGAGGCCGTGTTTGTATTTCCAGTTGGCTATGGTGACCACGCAGAGCTGGACTGTGCGTGGCTTGATGGCTAGCGCGAGTTGTGATTGAGCCTGTGTGTGATCTCTCTCTAGGTGAGGGAGGTGGATGTTGTTGGAAGAGGTTTCTTCCAGAGAGTGTCCAACACCAGCTTCAGGCTCTGAGACTTCCTGATCTGGCCTGTTGCCGAGACCCAGAGAGGGAGGTTAGCACTGATGGACTGTGCTTGTGAAGGTGTATACTCCCGGGCGAAACAGGCATGTGGGGAATGAGAGTCTGGTAGTAGTGGGCGTAAGATGGCATCCTGGAAAGAATCCTTCCAGATTTTATGTGCCGTTTTCCCTGTAACCTCAGCCTAGCCTAGAGTTCCTTGCCTTGGGATGGAGCTTAGTCCCAGCTCGGGGGTGACCCATTGCTGAGCTGATGAGCAGTGCGGTCTAAGGCTGGGAGGTTCATGGAAGGCCTGCACTTGGTTGGTGGCATCTACCACTGTTAAAAGATAAGTATCTAATTACGCCATAATCATGTTTTGCAGGACTGTGCTACTTATGTTATCATGATTTCCGATGTGCATATGAATTAATATGAAACACTATGGATTGTTAATTATAGCAGTAAATAATATGTTTTACTCTATGCTTAAATGTGTTTATTTGTTGAATGCATGTGGATCATATAGTACCTATATGAGCTATGTAGAAAGTGGTGTTATAATCTTCTTTTAATAGCGATTAATCCTTAATAGCAGAAAAGGGGCGCTACATCTAAGCTCCTAGTCCTTGAGCTAGCACCTGCAAATATAGTCACGGGATAACAACACCACATTAGTCACCAAATCCAAGTGCAAGCACCAAGCCATTCCCTTTCCACATGTGTCATCAATATAACATAGAAGCATCATTGCATATGAAGGAGACACTCTCAAAAGTCCCAATGAATGTGGGATATCGGTCCCATTGGCATATAAAACTAAACAACACAGTGTATTCCAATCGTTGGCAGGTGTTTAAAGAGTTTGATCTCCAAGCTTGCAGATGTCAAGAAAAAGACAAATATGTTACGGTGTCGAAAGAGATCGGGAATCTTTAATGGTGATGATAGCTCGTGTAATGTATTTTATCTTGTTAAAAAAGATTGCATATATTTCATTCAAATCTAAGCTCACCGCCATCACAAGCAAAGAGATATTTCTTGGTTCAATATCGTTCAGGTGTCGTGGTAGCTTTCACATACATTAGCTCCCAACTTCTTTGGATTTTGATTTGCAACAATTGCAGTTTAGAGATGGAGCACCATAGTATAAAATAATCGCCATCAACATCATTAGATGTTACAAAGTGTTTAAGTAAACACAAGGGGGATCAATGAGTTTTTCCGCTAGCTCGTATTGATCATAGAGATCCACAGCCTGAGTGCATGTGACAAAAGCACAAATTCTTAGAGCATTTTGAGATGGAGAAAAGAAGAGACAGAAGGTTTGTCTCTCTCGTGATCTAGATGGGAAACCCTATCTGACCCAAACTTCCTTCGACCCTAAGGTTTTGTGGGGATCTGACATATATTTGGTTGGCGAGGAAAAAAAAAATTCTTCAGCTATCCTATGAACACAGTCCTACCTGCATTGGATGCAAATTGACCATTAACGTTCTTCTTCGATCTCATCAGTTAAACTCCAAGGAAAGAAAATATCAAATGCTCAATTGATTGTGGCATTTGCAGCGATATCTATAGTGATCATCCCACAATTGTTCTCTCTAAAACAAACAGTGGTGGATTTTGACTATATGTTTATGGAGGGCCTTGGAAAAGAAGTATGGTGGTGAAAACGAGCTGCCACAAACAAATACTGGGTTGAAAAATACTCCATTTAAATTCACAAAATATTTAAATACTTGCATGCTTGTCTATGTCAGAGAATAGTGCCTGCCCTGCTCTAGATGTTGTAATTTCAGATTGTGGAGAGATCCCAGAAGGATCAGATGTTGAGGATTTTTTCTCCAAGACTCAAAGAAGATAAAGACAGGTATTGAGACTGGTGGCAGAGTGTCTAGCATCAACATGATTCAAATTTATTTCAATTCCTCTATATCAAAAAGAATGCATAAGTTGAGTATTCGAGGCAAAGCATCAATATTCAGATTATCTCTAATTCCATAAAAGCATGAGGTAGTTGCCAGAGCTGTCAAAGGTATTGAAATCAACAAAATGTTGTGCTCAAATGTTTACACTAGAAGGATAATATGATTTTCATGTAGTTGAAGAAGTTGATCTTTTCAAGACAAATGACAAAGTGAAAGATTCAATCCATCTTTGGGAACAACATGAAAGGAATTTGATTCCAATTCTAACAACTATGTAACAAGTGGCAAAGTATCCCAACTTTCCATATTTCCAAACACAAAATTAGCAGGAAGTTCCAGATTTCAAGGGAGTGAATCATCAATGATACAGACGTCATAATATTACTAAGAAGATCATTCCAAATCTAAGGAGACTTGACTTCAGTTATAACACTCGAGACACCTTGCATTATGTTCCCAGATTTAGTTTATTTTTAGATATATTAATTGATTTTTCTTTCTAGAAATAAGAAACAGTTTGTTAACTGTATGTATATATATTTTATCATTTGTAAAAAGTGGGGGAGGGGCGGGGGGTTTCTGTCCTCGGGTTGTTTGGAAATTGAATATCCATATGTAGTCCTTTTGTGATAAGACCATTGAATATATTATGGAATGATAAGCTTCTATCATGTGATATTGTTCAGACCTTCTTTTTCTTTTCTTAACTTGTGAGTTTGATCTAATTTTCATTTAATCTAATTGATTAATTTTAATTATTTTCTAAATTAAATAGAGTTAAAAGTTCCACTACATAAACCTTAAAATTAGGAAAGTGATTTTATTAATTTTGCACCTTACTTAAGTTTTAAATTATTATTTATTTTTAATATTTTTTTCTAAATATTCAAATTGTGTTATAATTAGAAGTTCCACTAAATAAACCTACCTTTATATTAGACTTAAGGTTTAAATCTTTTTAATTATTGTTTTTTTATTATTCAAATTGTACTATAATCAGAAGTTCCACTAAATAAACCTACCTTTAAATTTGGAAAGTAATTTAGACTCAAGGTTTAAATCTTTTTAATTATTATTTTTTTATTATTCAAATTGTGTTATAATGAGAAGTTCCACTAAATAAACCTATCTTTAAATTTAGAAAGTAATTTTATTAGTTTTGAACCATGACTTAAGGTTTAGAAATTTTCATCTTTTTAATATAATATTTTTTAAATATTCAAATTTTGTTTCCTTAATATTTTAAAATATTCAAGTTTTGTTTTATT
>JASDQU010372548.1:2954-14158 GCA_032191745.1 Picea mariana
GTAACAGAGCTGGCGGACAGGGCCATTGGTAATGCTATCAGCTTCAAATGGCTACTTGTTCCTCACACAAAATACCAACAAGAAAGTTCAACACTATGTGAATGCAGTTGCATTTGGCCGAGCAGGGGGTGAAAGCTTTGAAGGTCAGTATTTCGTGTTTGAATGCCTGTTGAGTGTATGCATTGTATGATGGATGCAGTTTCTTGAGCTCTTTTGCTGGGACCCATGGTTCTCCATCACCAGATCCTGATGGGTGCTGGTTCAATCTTGTACTTGAGATTTTCCCTTTGTCATCTACTGGCACGGCAAGCTCTGGGTTTGTCTGTAAGCCACAGGTTTATTGCCACATGTTAATGATGTCTTTCTGTTTGAGGATCATGTCTTTATACTTCATTTTTGCATTGTCTGTGCAGAAGTATGGTTCTGTAGTCCTTTGGTTGAAATCTCAAACGAAAACGTGGCTTGTTAGCAGCACTTCATGGGCTAGTTATTATCACAATTACAAATACTTGCGGTTCCAGACAGGGATTACGTTTTCTGCATCGGAATGGTGTATGTTGTGGAAATGTAGTGTTTGTTTATGAGATCCAATTTTCTAGTGCTTTCGACATATTGTGACCTTGTGATCCGCATCTACTGTCAAGAGACCGAAGTTGAAAAGTTCGCTCGTGCAGAGCTCTCACGCTGGGTGCCTAATAAGTACAGAGTTACATTTTGATGCTCAAAATGAATTAAATGGATTGTGCTGAACGCTGGATGTGGAATGGCTTGAAAGTTGAAAAAAATCTTTTAGTTGGGGTTATTGCATGTGATTGAAGTTTTCCTGTAAGGAAAGTTTTGTTATCATTGTTTCTGGAAGTTGCTTCCAGAAACATGCCCTGAGATTAGGGCTCTTCTGCATGACACTGACTTTCTTTGGCTTAGGTACCAAGTCTGAGGGATATCTGTTCTGCCAAAATCACCCAAGACTTGCACCCAGTCTCATCCCTGTTTTTGACATGCTGGCACATGCCACAGCGGCCTCACCAGTGCACAGGTGATGTGGGTCTTTACCTCCTTTTGGCTGCAAATCACAGGGTCTTTTCTCCTTTGGGCTGTCAGTCATAGGGTCCTTTTTCCGCAAGATGGTTATGGTGAGGCAGGTAGTTCCATCTGAGAACGAATGCGCTGTTATCTCTCAGGGTCTTATAGAAGCAGCTCTTACAGGGAATGTGGAGAGTGTTGCTGATTGTTTGGGTAAAGCTATTGTGGATGTGAATTACAATGGGACTGTCAACTTGCGAGTGAAGTGCACAGATACTTTTCAGCACGAAGAGGCGCCGGATGAAGTAAAAATTGAATATGAAGAGTTTAAAACTGATGTCACGGCTCTGTTTGCAGCTGCTCATGCAGGCCATATTGACATTACACGGAGACTTCTGGTAAGCTAAAATCCTATCTAATTTGTATATGGTTCGGATCTTCAGTTCTGTTTGAAGTTCCATCAATCTGCTGATACATAACTAGTGTAAAAGGATGTGGAAGTCCTGATGATAGATAATGATCCAGTATTCTAGGTTGAATGACATTTTGTCTGAACATGATCATATCACTGGTCCTGAGTTTCCTCCCGTCGTTACAAACATGTTAGAATTTCCTCGTTTATCATGTGAATAAATTCTCTCACAAATATGATGCTGACTCTACAGTAGATGATTTTGGGCATCCTTTCCTTTATTTTCACTGTGATTGAAACTCTGAAGATACCCAAATGATCTATTGCAAACACCCATTATCCAATTGTAAGACACTGTGATTTTGAAACAAAGACCCAATATCCAATTGTAAGGCACTGTGATTATGTTTTCAAGGAACACCTCGCAGGGAAACTTCCCTGCATTCACGCAAACTTGTGGATGCTGATTACGGCACTTGACTTGGCAGGGATATCAAGTGAGACATGCCATAGAGACAACCAGCCTAGGGAATCAACCCCAAAAGCACTCAACCACTCAAGCTAGCTCACATGGTTGGAGCACTGTGATTATGGTTGAAATATCTGGACATGTTCCCAGCTAACCTTGCTGCATACTTCTAACTCTGTTTATACGGCTTTGTACTCAACTTATACAAAATACACCCACCTAGTTCCAAAATGACAAGTTGGCTTTTTTTTGACAAAATCTACCGGTCAAAAGATACATATTAACCGTGGTCACAAGTTGGCTCCTTATGACAATTCTGCCGATTTCCAGTGTGCGAAATCTATTTAATGCTTTCCTGTTTAAGATCAGGAGTTGAATACCTTATTGGTTATCTGCTTCGGAAATCAACATTTCTAAAATTGTTTGGTAACTATTTAACTTTCATGATTTGTCTATTGCTGTAATTGACTATGGAACCCTGAACATAAAAAATAATGTAATTTCTATTTTCCAAGCAGCATTCAAGCATGGATCATAATATCATTTAATTTTTATATTAGTCCATTTCTAAATTTCTTTGTTGAGCACTTGATCTCCAAATCATCTTTCGAAAAGCAAGTAATCTTCCAGCCTATTCAGGTTATCGGGCTGACAAATCGTTTCTTCCTGATGAACCTCTTTGTCTTGTGCTCCACTTTCCATCTTTGAAAATTGAATTTCTCTTTACATGTTTGAACGCCTTAGTCTGTTACATTATCACCGGATTTGAAAGGAGCATTGCTTATTGTGGAAATGTTTGAAGTAGAAAAAAATGGACCTCAACACTTGACTTTTCTTGCAGTCAGCTGGTGCAGATGTCAACCAGAAGCTGTTTCGAGGTTATGCAACAACTGCTGCTGCCCGAGAAGGCCATCATCACTTATTAGGCCTCCTTCTGAAAGCAGGAGCATCTCAACCAGCCTGTGAGGATGCTCTGCTGGAAGCATGTCGCTATGGCCAGGCCAAGGCTGCTGAATTATTAATCAGCTCAGAAATGATCAGGCATGATGCGGCTGCACATGCATTGGTGTATGCCAGCTGCCGAGGTTTTGTGGATATTGTTTCTATTTTAATCAAGGCATGCTCAATTTTCAAGAATTTTCTGCTCTTCTATAAGTGCCTACATCTTCACGAAGCAAACATAATCTAGAGAGGGGGCCCTTCATTGTTTCTATGTAATTTTGCAGTGTGGTTTAAGTTTTATGTGAAAGTTAATCAAGCAAATCACTTTCATGTAATGGAAAAAGATCTAAATTTGAGACAAATGCAGGGCTAGCAAAGCAACATGACAGTGATCAGATCACTTTTTATTTCGTTATTGGCTTTTAGATATTTGACATCCCATTTTATTGCTGTTGACTGTATGCAGAATGGAGTGGATGTAAATTCATTGGATAGGGCCCTGCTACGTTCTGCCAAGCCAGCTTTACATGCAAACGTGGACTGCACACCCCTGATTGCTGCTATCGTGAGCCGGCAAGCTCCTGTTGTCAAGTATTTGCTGGAGGTGATTACTTTGTCGCTACAGGGTTGAATTTTAATAGCAATGTCCCCATCAATATATTCATATTAGAACCTGAGACATTATGAATTTCCAAGATCTTAGGATTTACATGCTTTTTTCTCCTGAAATAAAAAATGCTGTGTTGTTAACTGATACTGATTCAAAGTAATCGGATGCCTCATGCAAATCTGAACTATAACCAATGATATGGGTCTGCATATCTCTTGCTTTCATCTTCCTAATAGATTTTTCAATGCAAAAAGCAGGCAGGTGCTAAGACAGATTGTAAAGTTAGCATTGGAGCTTGGTCATGGGATACGGACTCTGGTGAAGAGTTGCGTGTTGGGGCATGTCTAGCAGAGCCGTATAATGAAGCATGGTGTGCTGTTGAATACTATGAAGCAAAGGGAGAAATCCTAAAGATGTTGCTTGAATACACATGCCCTGATAGTGAGCACCGAGGGAGAACTCTTATTTGTCATGCAGTTCTTTGCCGCAACTCAGGGGCAGTTGGTGCACTTCTAGATGCTGGTGCGAATGTTGAGTTTTGTGTAAGGACAAAGAACGGACATGAATTCCGCCCTCTTCACATAGCTGCCAGAATGGGCTGTCATATAATTTTAAAACAGTTCATAGAACAGAAATGTGATCTGAATGCAAGGACAGAAACTGGTGAAACTGCATTGATGCTATGTGCAAAGGCTAATCATCAAGAATGTTTCATGGAGCTACTGGTTGCAGGGGCCGATCTTGGGCTAGTAAATATGGTAGGACAGAATGCAGTAAGCATAGCAGAAGAAAGTGGTTTTGTTTCTTCTGTCCATCAAATTCTTTGGGATACCCTAAAGGCAGGACAGAAAATAAATTCAAGTGATCTCCAAGTCTTCTCTCCTCTTCATTTTGTGGCCAGATTTGGTGATACGGTAGTTCTTCAGAAACTTTTACAGCAGTCTGACATATATCTGAATGAGCAGGATAGGTATGGATATTCTGCTGCCATGATTGCTGCAATAGAGGGCCATATTGAGGTTTTCAAAGTTCTAGTTTTTGCTGGAGCTGATTTGAGCTTGACAAATAAAAAGGGTGAAACAGCTATAGTCCTCTCAGAAACCCATGGAAGCAAAGATGTTATCGAGAGGGTTCTGCTGGATGCTGTTCTAGCAAATGTATTGAAGGAAGAGGAGTTTAAAGCACTCCATTATGCAGCTCGGAGAGGCAATGTAGAGGCACTAGGGCAACTTCTGAAAAGAGATTGTGCAGTCAATGCCCTTGATGAGGATGGATACACTCCTTTGATGCTTGCTGCAAGAGAAGGCCATGCAGATGCTTGCAAAACCCTACTTCTTGGAGGATCCGACTGTTGTCTAGTAAATCACAGAGGTGAGACAGCTTTGGCACTTGCTAGGAGAAATAACCTGTCAAGAGTTGCCGAGGGTGTCATATTGGATCATCTTTCACGGAAGTTGGTTTTTGCCGGTGAACAACTCTGCAAGCACACTAGGCAGGGTAAAGGTGCTCCTCATATGAAGATGGTTCGAGTGCTTAAGTCGGGATTGCTAACATGGGGCAAATCGAGCAGAAGAAATGTTATTTGCAGAGAAGCAGGGGTGGGACCAAGTGTTACTTTCCGCAAGAATCGTTGCAAAGGTGATGCAGATAAACCAGCGATATTTAGAATTGTCACTGTCAAGGGAAGAGAGGTTCACTTTGAGGCTGGAAGTGCTGCAAATGTAGAGCTTTGGGTACGTGGAATCAATTTGATTGCCAAGGAAATGACTACTTTAAATGGAAATGCAGTAGGGAAATGAAACCCTCCAGGGAGGTAAATGTGGTCTTTGTTTCATCATTTGGCATCAAACACATCCAGCATATAAATGAAAATCCATGGTGGAAATTAACTGAAAATGGTTGCTTTCTCATGCCATCCTCACACAAATGACATGATACTGATTCTCAACCATACAGAAGATTTAAGAGGTTTAAATGAGTACTGTAAATGTAGTCCTGGCCTTACTCTGAAATATGATTGCACATGCAGTTGAGCATTCTCAACTACCAACGCAGTTAATTATGGAGGTCTCTTTTATGTTGAAAATTCGGTATCCCCACATTCTGGATGGTATGACAGGTGGTAAGTATACTGTCATTTAGAGTGTAATGTAAAAAAAAAAAATGAAGATCGGTGGGCTGATAGACACATTAGTTTGTGCAAGCCTTTAGAGCTGTTTAACTGTCTATTGTGTATTATATGGTCATTTTGGAGTTAACTGCAGAACCTCTGAAATGGCCTTTTAGACATCTTGAAAAGTATATGGGTTGCAACTTCTATCAGGGAGCGCTGAAAATGTCTATACAGCATTTCAGAGGAGTAATACATTTCACATGACATGACATGCGACTTCAGTTTGATGTAATTAGTTCTTCTTGTATGAGATGTTTTGCTTTTTGGCATTTGGTATTGGCAGCAATTGCCATTACTAAGTTGATCAGAAATGTGACATGAACCTTGCTTTGACATAGCAGTTATAGAATTGGAGTTTTTGAGGCCAAACAGCTTGATGTGTATCATATTCTTCCAATGTAGGCACTTGGAGATGATTCCTTGCATGTCTGATTTTGTGTTTTGCTGTGTGCACCCTGAGAAATCAAACTAACTGGATATTTTGTTTTTACAGCTAAACGCTTCTTTTAAACTGTACTCATGAAAACTTTGCAACTTTGCAATTCCCATAGATTGCTTTTACATTTTATTTTGAATGTTGAAAGTTTGGGATACCTTTCTCCAGCTGCCAAAATGATAATCAAAGTTCAATTGTTAAATTGAAATTGGAAGTCTGGTCTTGGATACACAATCAGATCGATCTTGTTCTACTAGTTATTTAAGTCATGAGAGTGCATATAATGGAAGCCATATGCAGTAAATTTTCCACTGGTCTCTGCCTTTGTTATGTATGGCAGATTCATAACTGTACAACTTAGCACACTTGTTAAATGGGATGAGATGTTACAGACCTTCACCCATCCAAAAAAAACTTATGGTTTCATAGACTTTGATTTGGGTTAGCACTGTTGACTCATGTTGGTAGACAATTATGGAAGTATCCACCACCTATCAAGCGGTGGGATGCATGTGATCATTGGGTCTGACTTAACAACCATGGCGGCTCAACCACTTAACAACGGCTCCTGCAATGGCTTTTTTTTTGAGGAATTGAACCCGGGTGGGATTGTTAAAACACTAATCATAAGTTAGTTGCTTATTTAAGTTAACCTAACTGTTATACAGTTACATGACAGTTATGGTCTTTTGTATTATATATATACATCTATGTACATGATTATTTACAGAAGCATTGATGAATAGAGTATGCCTTTTCTGCCATTGTTTAGTTATCTCCGTTTATCATGGTATCTTGATTGCTTCTATTATTTCCATTATATTTCTGCTCTTTTCTTTCATTATGAATCTAACAGTGGTATCAGAGCATGTAGATGATCTTAGAGGCCTGATAGTTTTGATAGTTTATTAGAGCATGATACTGATGGACCTGGTAGTTTATTAGCCCTTTATAGTTGTTAGTGACTGGTAACACCATGTGTGATGGGACTAGTGATTGGTTTCTAGTATCTACTAATTGTGGAGACGAAGAGATTGATTGATTTTCGGCGGAGAAAGAGCAGATGTGGTCGTTTTGCCTTGCGCCTGGTTTAAGCAAGTAGATAAGCGGGCAGTGGTAGAAGGGTACCCGACCACGGTCAACGCACTGGACAGTGGCTAAAAACGGTCCCGGTTATCAGACTGGCCGTCCATACGCATTGTGCTTCTCATAAGTTTGTTATTGAGATTATTGAGTATAGGTTTTTGCTTGATAAAAAATTGGTAGGTGTTGAATTGATGTGTGGAAGTGGAAGAAATTTACTATGTGCAGTAGCTCCAATGAAGTCTGCCGAATGTAATAAGTGCTTCTAGCTCCAATGAAGTCTGCCGAATGTAATCAGTGCTTCACTCATTAAGTAAATACTCTGACACGGTACAGACCTAGGCCATTGCTGGA
Source organism: Picea mariana (assembly GCA_032191745.1). Classification (NCBI taxonomy): domain Eukaryota; kingdom Viridiplantae; phylum Streptophyta; class Pinopsida; order Pinales; family Pinaceae; genus Picea; species Picea mariana. The sequence continues at coordinate 10,457 of JASDQU010372548.1, forward strand.
CGGTGTTGAAGATCTGTGCTTAGCATTTATCATTGAAAGAAGAATCTAGTTCGTCTTTATTTTATTTAATAGCACAAAACTTCGCTGGAAAATATCACTGATCTGTTTTATTGAAGAGCTTCAAGGTGCTAATCCTACGCGTACCCTTACGACCTGAAATCTCCGGTTGAGCAAGAAACATCTGCATAAAAGAAAGAACGTTGGCACAAAGAGAAACTTCGACTTGGATGGATGGACTTGGTAATAATGACCATCATGTAAAGCACGAGCGATATGAGCGAAGATAACCAACTCTCGATCTGCAATCTCTACTTGGTAATACCTCGACTTGGAAATTAATCAGGTGATCTTCATTTTTATCTTGCTCATGCTCCATGATTTTATAAACGTCCATTTAAAAATCCTCTCAAAGATATAAAAGGGTATATGACGTCATTTCCAAAGCATCATATGGTGAAATAGTTGAGAGGCATATAAATTTATGGTTCCACTAATTTAGCCATCTTTGGTTATAGAACATTACATTTCCTAAAGAACATTAAAGTATGGAGGGTTAACTTTATGAAAGATTTTCTAAGATTTTTTATTTGGGGGTAATAAGTGTATGAAAGATTTTCAACAAGTTTTTTATTTGGGAATGATGAGTGATTTCATTAAGTTATAAAAAAATTATTTCAAGGGAAACTTAAAGAGTTATAAGGTGTATTCTTTTTACAATAGAACTTAAAGGAAGATTTTGATGTGTATTTAAGGAGTTATAAGAATGTTTGCAAATACAAAATTGTTTGTAATTGGAGTTATAAGGGTTTGTTATTTATTTGAAGGCTTTTTTGTAAAGGTGTTATAAGGAGTTTTTTGGAAGTTATAAGGAGTTCTATTTGACCCACTCGAAATTGAATAAGGGGGTCTCTCTTAGGATCTTAGTGCGTCTAAGTCATTGGTTATCCTGTAGTTTTTTGGCAGCATTCAATGAACGATTGCTCTTCGCATGCACAACAGGATACAAAATTGAATTTTGTGGCATCAACGTACAAGCATCTCTCTTCCATATTCTGCATAATGGCAAGAATTGAAGGACTATTTACACTATTGCGCACATTAATTAACTCAACTACAGAATCTACAATTGCAATAAACAAATGCACTCTTAGTACAGTGATTACTTGTTTACAAGTAACACACAAGAAGATTGATATGTTCAAACATCAAAACAAGTTGTTGTCTGATGAGTTAAGTTTGCTTCGACACCAACAATGTGTTTTTAACAAACACAATGACATCAAGGATGAGAATGAAGATGCTCAGTTGACTAGTAATGAAAGTCATAAACATGAAGATCAGTTAGATGAAGTCCCTATGTCAGAAAAAGTTGCGGATAAATGTATTGTTCGACCATGGGAAGAATTACGATTTAAACGAAATCGATATGGACTAGGATATGTACAGGATGCTGACAACCTTTTTCATTTTCCTAATTATAGCGAACCTGTTTGCTTTGTGAGTGGAGGTTTTTTGAATGATGATAAGATGACAGAGCTTGCGGATATTGGTAAGGAACAGGTACAGGATATAGCTGATGATGATGTTGCTAATCGGTCGGATAAAGACACCATACAGTGCAAACACTGTCACCGGTTTGGCCATGATAAGTCAAATTGTTTTGATCTTCACCCATGCAAATTTTGTGGGAAGACAAATCATCCCTCAGTAAGGTGTCAAAAGCGCAAGAGGAAACAACTTCATTTTGGATGGTTAGGGAATTGGCGTTGGCGTTTGGAAGCCAATTTATTGGAGCAGTCTTATCGCCGAATTTATACACAAGTACAGTCGTACTTGATTGGAGATATTTCTACAGTTGATGGACATGAATGTTTTTCAAGATTTGATGATTTAGGGTATGATCAGGGCCCAGTTGATGTAGTCTTCTGAGTTGAAGATCAAGTCTTCAGACTCCACCAGAAGACAGTTTGATGTGTTGGATCTCTTCTTGGCCATACTTGCGAATGACAGTCAAGGAAATTGGAACCACTTGTCCCTGATAGGGGGGAAATCTAGTTGAGTCAGGTTCCAAGTTTGATTTTGAGTTAGGTTCCAATTTTGATTTAGAGCCTGTGAACAGATGATCAAGTATGCAACCTAGTTCCTGGTATGCAATCTTGTTCCTGAACATATTATTCTTGATAGTTTGTGGTCAGCTTAAAACCACCAATTGAGCAGAAGACATAAAGTTCTGCTTGTTATTGTTGTTTATAGTTTGTGGTCAGCTTAAAACCACCAATTGAGCAGAAGACATGAAGTTCTGCTTGTTACATTTTCATATTTTTGAGCCTTGAGCTCTTGTTAGTTTATGGTCAACTTCAAACCATGCCATTTAGTAGAAGACATCAGCTTCTGCTAGACATTCGGTTTGTGGTCATCCCGAAACCACTAGATTGGTTTGTGGTCATCCTGAAACCACTAGATGAGTTTGTGGTCAACCTTAAACCACCAATTTAGTAGAAGACATCAGCTTCTGCTATTTTTTCAGAGTTCAAAGAGCATCTTCAATCAGCCCTTTGAATATTAGCTTGACACATGTGATTGTCAAGTAGTGGCAGTTTTTCAGGCAAGAACGAACTTATGATTAAGGGGGGATGTTAAATCACTAATCATAAGTTAGTTGGTTAGTTAAGTTAACCTAACTGTTATATAGTTACATGACAGTTATGGTCTTTTGTATTATATATGTACATCTATGTACATGATTATTTACAGAAGCATTGATGAATAGAGTATGCCTTTTCTGCCATTGTTTAGTTATCTCCGTTCATCATGGTATCTTGATTGCTTCTATTATTTCCATTATATTTCTGCTCTTTTATTTCATTATGAATCTAACAGGGATCTATAACAGTGCTCTGCTTTCAATGACCTGGTTGACCTCTTGTGGTTGTTGGCAGATGATAACTAGCACAGCCACTTAAAGTTGTGGCTGATGAACGCCAATAGGCCGCTTCAGATTCAAGAGTCGGCTGCTTCAGATTCAAGAGTGGCTGATGAATCTAAGAGTCGGCCGCTTCAGATTCAAGAGTAGGCTGCTTCAGATTTATAAATATATCCCCAAAATAAAACGCGTACATGCAACAAATGTGGAATTCAAGAGTCTGCCGCTTCAGATTCATAAATATATCCCCAAAATAAAACATGTACGTGCAACAATATGACACTTTGGCAATCACTCCTTAGGGCAGTAAATTATTACTCATATTAAGTAAATGTGAAAAAGTAAACAAGTAAACGTAAGCATTTATAAATGCAAGGAAGTTATCAATATTAAATTTCATTCATTGATTTGAGAGGACGATTAAGAATATGCCAACATCTTCAATTGTTAGCCATCGGATTAGAATTTTAGATTAAAAGCTAAGTCACTTGACACGAGGACACGGGACACGGAGGACACGGAAATACGAGTATCCGACACGGGCACGACGACCCTCGGAAATAGGACACGGAGGCACGTTATATATATATTAAAATATATTTTAATATATATATATAATTTATATATCAAAATTTAAATTATGAATTACACATGCAAAAATGAAATAATTAAATTGTAAACAGTTACATGATGATGATACAAATTCAATCATACAACTAGTACTAACTTAGTAACTACTAAGTTACTAAGTTACTAACATAAATGATGACATTGCCAAC
>JASDQU010372548.1:14208-26372 GCA_032191745.1 Picea mariana
ACTAAGTCACTTGACACGATGACAAAGAGAAGAGTTCAACAGAAGAGTTTATACTTGAGTGAAGGGTACATTTTTATTGGGGTTATGACAAAAGAGTTCAACAATCAATTCCACCAACATCGAGGTACATAAAGGGTATGGTGCCCTTGATTAAATGCCAATTTCATACCCTCTTTCATGATAGAATCCAGTGGAAACATTGCAATCCTGCCAATCTTGAAATCCTGAAAACTATTAAGTCTGCTGAATTTTGAATGGGACCTAAAATTCTACTTTCTCCATATGAAGTCCAATGAGGTTGGAACCACTCTCAAACATCCTGAAACAATTAATGGTAATATTAAAAATTTAAGTAAAAGGATTAATCCTTTTACTTTAAGAATTTAATATTACCATTAACTATTAGGGCGGGTAAAATGGAAGGGGTGGGGACCTCTTTAAATAGAATTAGTAAGGCAAAATAACCCTTGGTTGCACACTGAAACACCTCACAGCTGCAACTTGCATGAGAAAACATGAGCCAGGGTCCTTTTTTGAGCAGGACACGTGTCCTATTTTCAAGACACGCGTGTCCTGTGAACATGACACGTTCTAAATGAGTATCCAACACGTGTCCTATCGTTTGGTGTCCGACATGTAGGATTCGCGACACGAGGGGGGGTTTGGACGTGTCAGGTGACTTAGATTAAAAGGTGATTAATTGTGCCCATCTCCAATACGTATATGCCTTTCGGCGTAATAAATCTCATGGCCATAAATCTAGCTGCTTTTATCTGTACGTGAGCAGTTTCTCTTGCACTTTTTTTGCTTTCCGGTTTTCTGTGTTGTTTGCTACTTTGTAATTTGTTGATATCAACAGCAAATAGCATCTGTAGAACTTGGATTTTAAATCTTGCAATGCATTCGGATAGCTCTTTCAGGTATTAGATTTCACCGTGTGCTGCTTGGGTGTGATATCACCCGATGAAAACCTTTGATGAGGGTCATCCATACTTCTAATTGACTATTTTCAGCACTCGGTATTTCTAATTTTCCAAGGAAGCAGTGCTTCATAATTTTCTACCTTTACATACTATTGGAGATGTTGAATATGTAAAATGGGAAAGAGTTTTAATGGTTGCACTCAAGACATGAGTATTTCTGCAAACTCTTGGTAAGAATTTTTCCCATCTTCCCTCTGAGAATACATTTGATGTTCAGTAAATTTTTTGACAATACCCTGAACATCTGAGACTCTGTTGGCTTGTAGCCACTGCATTCTTGTCTCTCAAGCCTCTCATACTGTAATCCCACAGCTATAAATTGTTTAAACTGATATCATCTAAATTTTTAATGCTCTTATGTATGAATTCTATGAAATTTGAATGCTTCTAGCTCTGGCCCCGAAGTAGAACAGAATCTCCACTTCTGAATTACAAAGCACAACAGTGACATTGGTCAGGTGAATTGTGAAAATCATGAATTCCCTTGGAGGAGACCCATGCTCGAACCCATGGAGGCCATGTTTAGGTGATAGCTGTACTGTGTTAATGCAGCACGGGGTTCATAGCTCCACACCAAAAAGAAAAAAAAAACAAAGCACAACAGCAATAATAAAGAGAATATGCGTATAAATGTAAGATATAAATAAAGAAGAAGTTTAAGAAAAGTAGCATTAAAGAATATAAATTCATATTAGATTTTTTAAAAATGGCATTACAACTACATCTATATGATGTGGCAGATACTGGACTTAGCAAGATGTGAACTACGTGGTTGTATGTTAATACTAGTTTATCTAGTGTGCTTGGCAGACCTCCATGTCAAAACTATGTGAGTTTGGTCTATGAGTTGACTGTGGGTGTTAAAGATTTAAAATTCTGTACTTTATAGGGCTCATGGTCATACCGGAAACTAAGAGTCTTATTGAAATCTGATTTATGTATTATTTTTGTTATGTAATCTTTCCATAATTTTTAATGTATATGTTGGGTGTATCTTCCAGTATCCTTTGACATTAATGGTAACATAGGTACATTACCTTTTTGACCATTTAATATGCATCTCTACCTACATTACCATTTTGACCATTATACATGCATCTCTGGTCTTTACTACTGTTGCTATCTTCATATCACCTACTCTCTAAGATTGTGGGCAGACGGTTCATATACTATATTATCTCAGATAGTTGTTTGATGCAAGTACTTGTTGAGGGATTTCCCAGCCCTGCCATCCTTTTAGACAATGAAGTCTTTTGTCTTCAAACAGTGACAATCATCAGTTACAGGTTAGGGCAGCCATTTTCACAAATAATTTACTTTCTATTTTTCTTTGACCTCCTTTTCCTTGATGTAATGTGTGCTTAATGGCTATACTATGTATGAACTCTGGAGAATGTTGGGGGGACTCAGTTTGAGTTTCCTACTGATTACAATTTTTCTTTCCTTCCTGTTTAACCCCAAAATGGTCAACAGTCCTGATTGCCAAGTATTGCAATCTGCTTCATTTAATTTCTGCAATTATGCCCTCTACAAAACTTTGGCATCTTTAACCCAAATTTTAGAACTTGATTCTCTCCATTTGTCAGTTCACGCTCTCCTTCACTGTTCCATGGGTCTCCCACCACCTAGGTCCTTGACATTTTGTAAATGGCATGTCCAATCTGGCAGTGATGGCAGTTATACAATTGCAGTGTGACAGCCCTAATGACATAGTTGATGTCCTCACACGGTGATGTAAGTGATGTTGGTGTTGTGTATGATATTACTTGATGCTTTATGATGGGTGTTCTTTCTCACTTTCACATAATCTTGTTATAGCCTCTGCTTGATGCTTTTGTGGCTATTGTTTAGGCACTAATTAATAGGCACTTATATGATCCTTCATTTAATCAAATGTCAACAAAAGTATTGACACTGAATACACCAAAATGGTTTGATTTCAAATGCTTGGAGCACCGTCATATGGCAAAAGTTGAAGGTATTCCTTGCACCTGAAATAAATGCAAGAGTATTCAATACAAGTCCTCAAGCATCCAGCGTGGTTGGATGTTTGCAATGATATACAATAATGTAAGGACCTTTGTGCACATTATAGCATTATCATTTTTTGACAAGGCGGAATAAGAATGCCAAATATCGATAAGACAAATTGCAAATTGGTTGGACAGCGTTTGATAGTAGCTTCAAGTCTGAGCAGCTTATCGTGTGTTTAGTATTCTAAATATGGGTTTATTAGCTCATGTGCTATATGAACTAAAGGTGAATGAAAGTCAAATGGAGATAAAGCGATTAGGGTTTCCTTGCATCGTGATTCTCCTCTCGGCATTCCGCTTGAGCAAGGTTGTCTCATGACCTTGACAATTGCTCTCAGAAGGGTGGGTTAAAAATCTGTTACAGAACTGCCAAAGGGAGATAATAAATTGCTGGCTTGGAGAGATTAGAGGCATCCATTCGAAGTTTGCAGTGTAATCAGTGTGGAACATTTTACTTTGATGTTTTCTTTGCTTCAGCTGCTCTCTTTCATGAGTTGACAGAAGGAACCAAAAACCTATGCTATTTTTGGGAATGGATCCTCTCTGTGAATATCTTCTGCAGCTTTTATCGTTTTAGTCTTTCATACATAACAGTTTTAGCTTCAAGAATTTGTAATGGATATCAAAGCAGCAAAAATATCTCTGCCCCCTGCTTGTATTCGCCCTTTAAGGTTTCACGCTACCCTTCTGATTTCTATTTTGTCATATTTCTCAGCGGGGTTCTTCCACTTACTCCCTAAACCCTATTTTACATTCTCACAGTTTTGTGTTTCGAGTTGGAACCCACATATTAGTATGGGTATTCGCCGAGTCTCACTCTTGTTTAGAATTTGAATGGTCCATGTTCATCCACTTGCAGAACAAGTATCTGATGCAGTATCTAAGTTTCAGTTCAAGTTATCTCTATTTATCATATCATTAAATTCCACCTAAGTCTAAATTGGCCATTCTTTTGTCTTGCAAATGATTTTAAAAATTGACTTGCTTCACACATATCTCAAGGTTGATGGCAGACGCTGCATATTGCCATGCCAGCTTCCTATTTCCTTGAAGAAAATGGTATACGAACCACTACGCATTCGATTTCTGAGCGCAGTAGCTGTTCTGAGTATTCCCCTTTTGTTGTCGCTCCAGTTTTGAGCTTTATAGGGTGAGTTGCCAAAGCTGTTGAGTAATCAGCTCACAAATTTAAAGTTGGTTTTTATTCTTAATTGGAATATGTGTTTTTTCCTTGGAGATCACGGGTTCAAATTCAGAGGGGTGGTTCAAATCCAGAGGGGTAGGGCAAGTATAATTTTGTAGTTCAAATCCAGAAGGTTAAGGTATGTATACCTTTATAGACTTTAGTAATAAAATCACTGCGCAGAGTCTTTTTGTCCCATAAACAAGAGGTCTCATACACCAATTTGGTATCTAGTATCTAGTTTGAATGTCTAATTCGACTGTGACCTTAAAAATATATTATTATTTGTAAAAATGACTCTTGTATTCGCATCAATAAGATATCGTTGCTATGCCCATCCTTTCTCTTCTTTCACTTTGCAGAACACGTAAATCAGCTTTGTAAGACGAATTAAACTGGTTCCATTTCTACTTTCCCAAAATTAATATGGATATAAGCTCGATGGCAAGAAAAGTTCATGGTCTCAGTTATAACTGCTCTTACTCTTTGACTAGGATGGACTTTAATCGTATCATAGCTTTTCTTTTGATGATAAGTTGTAGTAATATCTGAGGAAATGAAACTATTACTAATAGTTTAAATGCGGTGGGATTTGAAAGCTGAACAGTTTTTGGAATGGTTTTGACTGTTGCGTATTCTAGCGAGCACGAATTGCTTCAACAAGCAGAGTTAATCACTTCAGAAGCCCTTGAAGATGATTGGATATTGTACGGATAAAGGGAAATTCCCAAGCTAGAAGTTACAAATGAAACTATGGCAGCATTTAGACAAATAGAAGGGTGAGCTTGATTGAAGTAAACAGATTCTGAGTAACATATAGCTGTAGTTTGTCTGAGTTATGAGGTAGGACTATTGCTGCAATATTGATGCTGCTTTTAGTGTATTCTATGTTGAATTAAATAAGAATTGCAGTAATAGTCAGAAGCTGGTTTTTGAAGGGTTGTCTGTTGGTTGTCATTTCAATGGTATTCTATAAGAAAATAATCTTATCTTTTATTTACCAGGAAAGCTAGATTATAATCTTATCTTTTATTTACCAGGAAAGCTAGAGTATGCTGAGAGTAATGTGTTGTTTTGTTGAACAGAATAAGTTTTTCGCTGTGATAAGGTGGATGATGATGCCACTGTCTTTTCTGAACCAAAGTTTAGTTGTGGATTGTAAAAATCCATTTTATTCGGACAGCTCGACATACTCTGATATGATATTTAAATATCTGACCTTGGCTGAAAATGATGGTGTTTATGAGGTGATTGGTACAGGTACAGTTAATATTTTGGTTCCAAAATTTTGGTGTTTGTGGATGATGGCAGCAACAATATCAAATGAGAGGAAACGTGATGGTGAAATAAGCAGTGAGACAGGGAGATTAAAGGGATGATTTAAGCGGTTATGACAATGAATGCTATCTTATTTCCTCGCTGCCACATTTAATGATTAATACCAGCGAGGGTTATAATTTTTCATACAGTTTGACATATTCTGTCATGATGGCAAGACACATTTACACAGTGGATATATGTTGTTATCTTTTACACATTTGTCCATGTATATGGGATTAATAATAATAATCCATTATTAAGAGGAATAAGGTATGCCATGAGGACTGATATGAGGACTAATAAGGCGATTTATGGCTATTCTTTTGGAGCTTCGGGTGGTCATTGCCCGGAAGGTTGTATATCTTAGTTGGCAGCAATGACCGCCGAACTACCTTCCAGCCCTTTAACAGGAGAAACACTTGGAGGGCCTAGTGGGGGAAGAGGGCTGAGAGAGAAGGTATGCTAAAACTCTGCAAATTAATTCCTGAATCTGTTGAGTTCATTTGAGTTTCATTCTTAGGATCTAATATGCTTTTGACGACAGTAAAGCTCACCAAGGTTCATATTCGGATGAAAAGTACTTGTTCTTTGAAAAAGGTATAATTCTTTCTACATTTGGTTTGCTGGTTTACAGCGTCTTTGTGTTTTTTATTTGGCCATTGGTTGTAGATGATTCTGAAAGCTGAAGTGATGACCTCCCAGAGTTGGGACTTGCTTTTCTCTGAACTGTGGCTTTGAATGGCTTTGAACCTGTTGACGGACGAAAATGACAACTTGTCAACGTAAGGGAAGCAACCCGGTTCAAGGTTCTTTAAACTTAATCCCAGCCGTTTGGTATAGCTACTTTCGACGGGTTTAAGGGCTCCGTTAGCCACAAAAATGTTTTGCTTCCCGAGAAGAGACTTAGTTTAAGGTCTTCTAAATTCCTAAAAATGCTTTAAACCTGAACGTGAAGAAAAGTTAAAACTAAACCTAACCTAAATGTGATCCAGTAACCATAGACATATAATGACCTAGTCACAAGTAGAAAATAATGAAAACAAAATCCTATCGTGCAGGAGCAAAACAATCTAAAATTGATTCAGTTTATGTGTGATGAGTGATTAAAAATGTTGAAGTAATTTTTCGTTAAGATCATTAAAGTTTTTGTATATGGATTAGAGGATAATCACGACAAATGTAAGAGACTTTTAATAATGCATAAGCTGAATCAATTTACAGTTAAATAGATAAAATAAATGAAAATATTAGTCTTGAAAAATAAATTTCAAAAGATTATAATTATAAAAGGTTAAATGAAACATTGAAAACAAAGTTTAAATTTCATTCAAGTTTTCATAAAACAATGATAAATAAAAATGAGTATGATTTTTATGATGAAAACATCCATACAAAGTTTTTAAGACCAATTCCCAAATTCATGCATTACTGTTTCATGAAAAATTCCTATTTCTTTAAAAAAAAACAAAGTTTTCAAAGGAAAAAAAAATGCTAAAAGATTATAATCATTTTCCCTTCTCCAGATACTCTCTCCCTCCTTTACATCTGAATTTGCCCATATATTTATACAATGAAGAAACAGTCTGGGCGTTGCAAATCAATTTCCGCCACCAGAAATTTTCCTTGGAAAGAATCCATGATATCTCTCAAATCGCGCATTTGTTTGGAAAAAATCTCGCAAATAACAAAAATGGGTCTGTTCTGGAAATGGCTTTTCAACTGTTTTGCGAAATTCTTCCCAATTTGCTCAGAAATTAAGTTTGAAGTTAGCCTCCTGGAGATTGACGCGAAATCCAATCTGAGAAATTCTGTGTTCATGAGATAAGGATTTCTCCCAAACGATTCACTTTCTAAGAAAATTGCTTGCGCGAGATGTAAATCGTCCTGTTCTGCAAATGAGTTTTCAATTGTTTTGCGAGATTCTTCTCGGTTTGGCCAGAAATTGCATTTGAAATTTCATTTGAAATTTGTTGATCAGTTTTGATTTCGCCCAAATTCATCCTATCTGTTGATAATGGTTTCGAGAATTCTCAAACGATCTCCATATATTTGGATGAGTGATTAACATCACAATCCAGCTCCAAATCTAAAAAAATCAACTCCAACTCTTGAAACAAACAAATCACAATAGATCATTAATTAAAATTATTTAGGGTTATGTACCTAAATATTTAAATAAAATAAAATAAATTTAAATAAATGAATATCAAAATTATACAAAAATATTTTCACAACAATCATATATATATTAATGTACAAAAGGAAAACTTAATTAATTACTGGATATCACATTTTAAATTCTATAATGCTGGGATAATGATCATATCCATTCCTTAAGCAATTTTGCTCATTAAAACTTTCAAAAATTAAACCTTTTTGTTAATTATTTAAAAAGAACGTCAAACTGTTCAATTAATATATTAATGCATTGAAGACAACACCGACGAAAGGTTATAATATTCCCTATTTCAAGCAACTCAAGCTATGTAATGAATTTGAAGAAGTGAGTATGCACACCACATTGAATATCCAAAAAACCAGAAGATTCAAATGACAAATAATCTAAAGAATCGATAAAAATGCAACACACCAAACGTCACAGGAAGGGAATCAACAAGTCATCATCTTCAAACCAAGCAAGACAAAATCAAAACACAATGAAAAAGATGTTTTTTCCAAGATTTGAATGGGGACCCTTAAATTTTTATAAAAATTTATAGGGAGTTGTTGGGAGCCCAACAAAACCTTACCTTTTGTACGGTCTAAGAAACGTCGAGACAAGGGGAGTTGAATCAGTTCATCACCTCTTTGAGAAGTAGATGTGGTATTGAATGCTTTGAGTCGTATATTATCTAATGACAATTATTTTTAAAATGAACAGATTAAGGGTTTTCACTGGTTATATATTCACTGCTTGTTCTTAAGTTTCTTTTTCATATGACTTGTAAAATACAAAAAATTAAATATAACAAAAATGCTCTCTTCTGTATTATATCTGCTTTATGGTTGGAATACAACAACAACAATTTCTCTTTTAGTTTTGTTGTAAAGGAGAGTAGTTAAACTTCCTTTGTTCTCAGTTTAGCAAGATCTTGTTTCAATTTTGTTTCAACTTTTTTTTTTTTTCTTTTTTATTATGCAAATGTGTTTTCTAACTGTTCTATGTTTTGGCTTTTTTTCACCAGAATCCGGTGACATAAATATACACAAAATCACCATTTTTCTGTTGTTTAAAATCCATTTTTGAATGCAGAAATGGATTAAGCATGCTGAAAAACCCATAGGGCACTCGGATTATACAAAAATAATCACTCAAATATGCGGATCTAACAATTTCTCACAGGATTTTGGGAAAATATTCCCGAAAAATATCGTCGGAGAAGAGCGAAAACATAGAATGTTTAGACTACGATTTATTCAAAAAGCCACAAAAGTATAAACTTTGAAAATATTAAGTTCATTTTAATGTTATTTCCTTTTGTCATTTGTTTTTCTTGTTTCATATTAGCATTTAGAAAACATTAAAAAAATGGATATTTGAAAACTAAAATGATATATAGAGGGGAATTGTACCTGATGTTTCCGACCCAAGACCTTTCCTTTTTCATTTTAAACTCAACACTGCCCTTTCTGTAAGGTTTCACTTTAATATTGAATCCATAAATCCCTATAAATACTTGGGCCACAATCCTACCTTCCTCTCGCTTAGCCCCTTGAGAGTATTTGAGGGGTGCTTGCTCAAAAACCACATCAACACTTCCCATACACAAAAACACAACATAAACAATACATGTTAACTTGTTAAAATATATAGGTTAAGTTGCTTGATGATAAAACCTTCCTTATTTGAGTGAAGGTCAAGTGGCACCTCTCCCAAAAAGGATTTGTACTGAAATAACGATTGCTAGATTCCTAGGGCTATGTCTCTTTTGGCCTCCTTTTCCCTTTGCTCTCTATTGGACTTCCTTCCCCAAGTGAGTAGAGGCATGGTCCAAGTGGGTGGTCTCCTTGCTGGTAGAGTGGAGGCATGGATGACTAAACCATTTTCATTGCCTTTCCATTCCTTATATTCTTCTACTATTACTTCAAGGCCTACCTACGAGATCTGTTTCCCCCCTCCCTTGGTGGGTGTTGAGGTTCTTTAGTTGATGTCAGAAAGTTTGGTGTGAGTTTTGTTCCATCCCTGTGTTCTTGGTGGTCATTACTAATTTTTCTTAGGTGATTTATGTTGCTATGAGAATATTTGTGAGCTGAGTTGCAACCCCTTCCTTTGAAGCTTCTTCCTTACCAGGGGGAAACTCTTCGCCCTTTTTGTTAGGAATCTCCAAATACACTAGAGATTGGATGCAATTGCTAAATGTGGGGTCACTTTTGGGTTTCAAATGTTTTTGTTGAAGTGACATTTTTTTCCTTACAGGGCATGGTCTCGAACTAATTTTGATTGCTTCACTATTGGGTGTAACATACCCAATACCTTCCATGCACTTTGAGGATATGGAGTACTTCTTTTAACAACCCAAATTTGCACCATTTTATTATGGATTCGAGCTAATTTATGGAACATAAATGTAACCATACAATTATTCATGAGACCATAAATAATAAATGCAAGCTAACACACAAGCAGTCATAACTGAACAAACTGGAAATTAATTCAACCATAACAATTCAGTGTTAATTAAACACAAAACAAGTACATTTATGCACACTTATATATATGGAATTGTACACTAACTAGTTGCAAAAGATGAATGTTCCACCCAACCATATGCTTTCTATTGCTCTAGTTCTCTGTGTAACAGAGGCCATTGCCCTCTAACTAAGGCTATGAATCAACAAGGGCACACTCTTCCTATCGCTAGCTCTAATTCTCTTCTTAGAGGCCCAATTCCTAGGTTCTCAATTAGTGATTACACCTTCAACAATTCCCTATCCACGACCTTCTTCCCCATCAACATGCACAACCCAAGGAATGAGATCCCCTTCTCTATTCAACAGTCCTTCAAACTATCCCACTTCTCTCCATGGCTCTAACGCAGGTTAGCTAGAAAATCTCAATGTTGGGATTTCAGGGAATTATTAGTTGTAGTGAATTTCCTCAATGATAGCCATTATCATTCCATGCATCTACAATTATCACTTAATTTGTGGTTGTATTTTTCCATAATTTGTTTATTGCATTCTCATGGTAGTTTGCTAAAGGATAATTCTCGATATTTTCCCAAACGAAGCACATATTGTATGGTAGTTCTAAACTCTTGATATTTCGGGCTCTCTGGTAATTCAAACTATACCCAACCTTTCAAACTCTTTTCCCATTTTCTTCGTCGAATAAAAAAGTTCGCTTGCATAGCAAAAGGTAAAACTTAAGTTGCATGGCATGAAGGGCTCACATAACTTTACGAAGGACCATGTACCTCCTTCATGTGTTAATCCTTCAAGGCTTAATCAAACAACAATTAGCTAATAATCAAGGGACACAATTAAGTCTTACAAAGGATTTGGGTTAAATCCCTTACTAAGGTCCTTTTCCTTAGTCTACTTAAGCCCCCTTGTATTTCACCTTTTGTGGAATCATAAACCCTGTTACCCCTCATGTTGATATGAGTAGTAAATGCATATTTTAGGGGTAACTTGCTGAGATGTTGAGAGACTATAGATACACACTTATTTTTGCATGAGAATAGTCCTTCATGAGATGGTCTTTCTGGATGATGAGAATAGCGATTCTCCTTGATGATGATGTGGTTGTCTCAGTTGGAGGGATCATTCTAGCCTTCAAAAGGTTAGATTATTGGTGGAGGTTGTCAATTTTCACATGCAACTCTATGTGCCTAATTTCAGATTTGAAAATTGCTTCCTAGTGATCTAACAACAAAACCCTAATTGTTATCATTGAACAACTTTACAGTGAAATTGTTGACTAAAAACATATGCAGCGGAAACACAAAGATCAGAGATGAATAATAAATACACATGAGACACAATTTCAGTTCTGTAATCTTGTTAACATCGGAAATCCTTAGGGAAAAACCATCCCTCCCARCCAATACAATATCACCAAAATATGAGAACAACATTGTCCTCGAAAGTCACCAAAACTGAGAACAACATTGTTCTCCAATATCCATACAAATCAGAAATCCAAACCTTAGAAATATCCCTGGGAATCTCCTCTGCACACAAATCTACTGTAGACCACCTGTACGCCCTACTACCTGTCAGCCTCTACAGATCTGTACCTACATAGAAAAAAAGACACGTGATTCACCAACTGGAAACCCACAGGCATACACTATTTTCTCCACTTTAAATTGTGTATACCCTATACGCGATTTGTCCTTTTGCAACCCGGGATATACGTGTTTCGTCCTTCTGCAAACTGCGTGTGGTATGAAAAAAATTCTCCACACGTGCAGACTTATTTTCTTCTCTCTCTTGGGCCAGATTCGCCACCTTGCAGACTTTCCCTTTGTTGAGATCACCAATCCTCCTAGCACAAGTGCAGACTCACTTATGCTAGCTCCATCATGTCTCCACACTCTACATGATATGAAATGTCACAATGAATTCTTTCCTTTATATACAATCCTTAGAGGTCACCATAGAATCCCCTCCACAAGTCAACATCAAATTAGGTTTTCC
>JASDQU010372549.1:23554-39151 GCA_032191745.1 Picea mariana
CCTAGATAGGTTCCCATTTATGCATTATATTTTTGAGAGATTTTAAGTAGGAGGAAGAATTACTCCCAGTTTTTTCCTGAGATGTTCAAATACATCTTTGTTTAAGGGTTTTGTAAAAATATATGCCACCTGTTCTTGTGTTGGAACATATTCCAATTTAATTTTCTTATTTTCATCCCGATCTCTTAGATAATGGTATTTTATGGGGATGTGTTTCGATTTTGAGTGTTGAACAGGGTTCTTGGAAAGACTTATCGCGCTTGTATTATCACAGTGGATAATGGTGGCTTCTTCAAATGTTATTTTTATATCTTGTAAAGTTTGTTTCATCCATTCCACTTGTGTGCAACATTTTGTTGCTGCAATATAATCAGCTTCAGTGCTTGACAGAGGAATTGAAGACTTTTTCTTGCTTATCCAAGCAACTAGTGATTCTCCCAAATAGAATGCTCTGCCACTCGTACTTTTTCTGTCATCTATACTTCCTTCGCAATCAACATCTGAATATGCTTTTAATGTGAATGAGTCCTTCCTAGGGTACCACAAACCCAGATCTATGGTTACCTTTAAATATTTGAATATTCTTTTTACAGCTTGAACATGACTATCCTATGGTTTTGCTTGGAATCTAGCCACCATCCCAACAGCTTGCTTGACATCAGGTCTAGAAGCTGTTACATAGAGAAAACAACCAATCATTGATCTGTAATATTTTTTATCTATAGATTTGGACTCATCATCCTTTCTTAGTTTTCATCCAACTGTCATAGGTGTACTAACAGGTTTGCAATCCTCTAATTGGAATCTCTTTGTTGGAATATCCTCTAAGAGTTCCTTCTTCAATTTGCAAACATAGTCCCCTTTGTTGGTTAGTTGTAATCCTTCTGGTTGCTCAATGTAGACTTCCTCTTCTAAATTTCCATTGAAAAATGTTGACTTGACATCCATTTGGTATACTTTAAATTTTCTATAGCTGGAGAAAGCTAAGAACATCCTAATTGCTTCCAATCTAGCCACAAGTGCAAATGTTTCTTCATAGTCTACTCCTTCAACTTGAGCATACCCCTTACATACTAATCTTGCCTTGTTTCTGATTACTTTCCAATCTTCATTCATTTTATTTTTATATACCCATTTAGTTCCAATGACATTTTTATCTTTTGGTCTAGGAACTAGCTCCCAAGTTTTTTTTCTTTCAATTTGATCCAATTCTTCATTCATGGCTTTAACCCAGTTCTCGTCTTTACATGCCTCTTTTATTGATCTTGGCTCAATATGTGACAACAATGCTAATTATGTTTGATACAACAGTTGTCTTCTTGTTTGCACTCCATCATTCATATATCCAATAATCAGTTCTTCGAGATGATCTTTCTAAATAATTCTTGAGGGTGTCCTTGTATCTCTTCTTGGAAATTCTTCTCTTATCCCTCCATCTTCACTATCTTCTTCACTATCACTAGTATCCATATCATCTTATTCCCTTTCTTTTTCACTTTCTTCTACTTCTTTTAGTTGGGTGTTGAATGTCTCATCATCATCTTCATCTTTATTTGTAGATATGGTCTCTTGATTTTTGATCCTTATTGTTTTTAGATCATTTACTCTGACATCTGCACTTTCAACAATCTTATGTAATCTAAGATTGTAGCATCTGTATGCCTTTTTGTTTGAATCATATCTAAGAAAAATACATTCATCAGATCTGGCATCAAATTTTCCAAGACTCTCATCTAGTCTTTTGATGTAGCATTTACTTCCAAAGACTTTGAAGTATTTCACTGATGGAGCTCTTCCAAACCATAATTCATAAGGGGTTTTATCACTATTAATCCTGAGCTGAACTTTGTTCAATATGTATATTGTTGTGCTTACAACTTCCCTCCAATATCCATTTGATCATTTTGCTTCATTTAGCATGGTCCTTGTAGCCTTCTGAATTGTTCTATTCTTTCTGTCAGCAATCTCGTTTTGTTGGGGCGTTCTAGCAGCAGACAATTGTATTTTTACTCCTTGAGTTTCACATAAGACATCAAACTCTTTTGAGGTGAATTCACTGCCATTGTCAGATCTAAGACATTTTATTTTTGTCCCTTTTTCATTTTCAACAAGGGTTTTAAAAGCTTTGAATTTAATGAGTGCTTCTGATTTTTCTTTGAGAAAACATATCCAACTCATTCTATTAAAGTCATCAATGAATAAAATAAAGCAAGACTCTCCTTGCAAGCTCTTGGTTCTAGTAGGTCCACATAGGTCAGTGTGAACAAGTTCTAACGGTTTCGAGGTTGTGTATTCTTTTGCCTTGAACCTTATTCTAGTTTGTTTCCCTAGTTGACAGTGTCTACACATAGCATTTGAAGGTTTTATGATTTTTGGAAAGTTTCTTACTGCACCAAGGTTGTTGACTTTCACAAGATTGTCAAAGTTAATATGCCCCAACCTTCTATTCCATAGCCAAATTTCATCTACTGAATTTATATGACACTCTTCTTTTAATTTAGCATTTAGTATGTATACATTTTCAGGAGTTCTAGTAGCAGTGCCAACTAATTTTCCTGTGTCTTCTCTCCTAATCTCACACTTTTGAGAGTCAAAGATACAGAAGTGTCCCTGATTATAGGTTTGACTGACACTTAATAAACTAGGCTTCAATTTATCGACAAGTAGTACATTTCTAGCTTTGTCTTTTCCCAGGCTCATAGTGCCTTTCCTGTTTGTTTCTTTAAGTCTAAAAACTTGTTCTTGTTACTTTTCATATGTTTCGAGCATCCACTATCAACATACCAGACATCCTTTTCATCTTGAGTTTTCAGGGCAATAAGGCAATCCCTCTTTGATGTTTTTACTCTCCAAAGTTTCTTTTGCTCTCTAATTAACTTGGACTGTTCTGAGGCTTCCATTAGTCTGCAATTAATGGATTTATGCCCATGGTTGTGGCATCTGAAGCAATGTAAGTCCTCTTCTTGTAAGGGTGTAAAGGGGTTATAGTTTCTGCCTCTAACTGGTTTTGCTAGTTGTTTATCTTTATGGATCTAATTCTTAACCTTTAGATTCTTCTTTTTATATACTCTACAATTTATAGCTTTGTGTCCAAAATTTGAGCAAGCATAGCATTAACCAAGAAAAATGTGATGATACATGTTTTGATAAAGCTTTTTTGGTATTGTCTTTCCTTCTTTCCTGATGAGTGGAGGGAATTTTTTGGAGCTCTTGTCATTACTTGTCTTCTCTTCATTCTTCTTCTTGAATGTACTTCGAAGAGAATCTGCATAAGATTTTGAGTTAACATGGCTTTCCTTTTGAGAATAACCTATTCCATTTTTATTTTTAGGATCCCTTTGAGCTGTAATAATTTTATCTAATGTTTTAAAGCTATTTTCGAATTTTTTTTGAATGATTTTTGCTTCCAGTTCCTTTTTCAAATGAACTATTTCTGCCTCCATTCTTTCACAAGTTATTTGTTTTTCCTTAAGAGACTTTTCCAAATTTTCTTCGATCTTATTTTCTTATAAGATTTGTTTTCTTAGGTTGCTAAATTTGTTCAACTACAAAACCTTTCACGTGTCTATATCTGGTTTTGTATTTTCTTAATTCATTCAGAGAACTAAGAAGTTCTTCCTCCATATTGACTTTTGCTTCATCTTCTAACTCTTCTTCTTGATTTTTTATGTTTCATTAGTTTCTTCAATACCTAAGAAAAGGAATTCATCATTTCCAGATTCATTGTTATCAATGGACTCAGACGAACTGTTGTTTTCCTCTTTTGAATAAAAATTGTTTTTCCCTCTGTAAACTTTTTCTTAAAGTTGGGTTTTTCCTTTTTATTATATTGAATATTTTTGTTTTCTTGATATTCAGGGTCCTCCTTGGGGTAAGGACACTTGGATGCAAAATGACCAATTTTTCCATAGTTAAATCATTTGAACGAAAGTTTTCCTTTGTACCTCCCTGAACCTTTCTGAAGTTTTCTAATGAAATTGGCTTCTTCCAAATCAGATTCTTTGTGATGATTAGATTGAGGATTTTGCTTCTGATTTGTCTTTGTCCTGGATGCTTTGAAGGTTGTTTCATCTTTTGTTGATTTATCATTCCCTATTCTCATTTCATATGCTGTAAAGATTCCATGGAGCTGATCAACTGTGAGTGTTTTTAGATCGGATCTATCTTCTATTGAAGAAATATTTGCATTATATCTCATACGTCATGACCTTAGTATTTTTTGCACAATAGGTTTATCTGTAACTTCTTCTCCTACTGCTCTAATTGAATTGACCACTTCATCTACCCTGTGAAAGTACCCAGGGATATTTCCTTCTTCTTTCATTTTCATATTTTCAAATTGAGTTCTGTAGGTCTGTAGTTTAGCTTCTTTGACTTTGTCATCTCCTTCATATAAAGCTTCCAATTTGTCCCAGATTTATTTGGCCAATTTGCAATGCATAACTTTCACACATATAGAATCAGTCAACCCAGCTAGAATTCCATTAACTACTCTTGAGTTATCATCACAGATTTTCTTTCTTCCATAGTGTTTAGGTGGAGTAGTCGGTGCAATATAAACCTCTACAACAGATTTCCAGATATCAAAACCGAGTGCTAACAGGAATTTTTTCATTCTTATTTTCCATAAAGCATAGCCTTCTCCATTGAACAATGGTGCTTTGTTGTTAGACATCCCTTCTTATTGACCCATCTTCAAGATTTGCCTTCAAGTTTGTTAGACTGTGCTAAAGGAACTTGCTCTGATACCAATTGTAGAATCAGATCATGTTGCTGAGAGGGGGGGGGGGTGAATCAGTGACACAACAATTATATCAATTTTTCTTTTATTAATGCAAAAAAAAATTTGACATAGTATTTTATCATGGAACCCAAATGGGAAAACCACAAATTCTTTTCTATTAATTGCAAAATTTGTTTTACATGTTACATAGAAGGAAGATGTACTTCCTCTTTTGATCAGCACCAACTGATCAGGATGCAACCACACCCTGGTTTACTAGCACCAACTAGTAGGAGGCTACGACCCCCTTGTTTAGTCAGCTACAACTGACAAGGAAGCACCAACTCCCTCTGCAGGCACCAACCTGCCCTTGCACCACCCAACTACCCTTAATACATAGGTATTTGTATTTCTTCCTGGACTCTGCTTTAGCTATTGATCTTTTGACTTGAACTGCAGAGACACTTTCTTCTCACCACTTTTTCTTGTTTATATAATCTTCAAATTGGTGTGAAATTTAAAACAACATGTCCCTTTATTTGAACCATTGTACCTTTTCATTTAAAATGATAATCTAAACTTTAATTAATATCATTTTTCTTTTTATTCTTTATTCATATTTTCACGATTTATTCTCTTTTAATCATGACTTTGTATCGGTTTATTTTTTCATAAATTGATCAAAGTCATAGATCAATTTAATCATTTATACTCAATGCCTAATCTCTGTTATATTTACAGAGACTAGATTTCGTGAAGGTGATTCCTTCAAACCATCACATATGACCATGCATTACATAACCACGGGCTTTACCAATTATAGAGACATGTTATAATTCTTAATATTCTTATAGCATATGACCAACAGCGGTGACCGAATGCTAAGCTTGAACAAGTGCTTGAGCGCTTTACCAAAACAACGGTCGTGATTCAATCTCCTGACGGGATTTCAGTGTTTATTCCTTCGAGTCTTCATAACCTCCAACTCTCCAAAACTGTCGAAAACATAGGGCACTTGACACATGTCCCTTTTGGAGTTTTTCCATTCAAGACTTTGTTCTTTTTAGATTATTTTTCTTATGATGTAAAAACTCCCGAGATGAAAACTCCCGACGTGACGTATACTTGCTAACGTCACAAGAATACTTGACACATGCTGAGTACATGGATCTTGCTGACATGGATGAATGCGCCCTAACGTGGCTTGCTGTCATGGTCTATTGACGTAGATCTCTCGATGTATATTTGATCGATGCTTAGGGGTCTTCCTTGATCCGCTGTGATCCGATGGCCGAGATTCTATCGCGACCTAGCATATCATGAGTTCCTACGTTCTTGCATTTGACTTCTCCAACTCACAAGTCAACAAGATGCCATGTGATTTCCATGTGTCCTCTAGATCAACTATTCAAATCATTTCTTTGTTTTGGACTGTTAGCTGACTCCTAGGCATATCCTCCTTGCAAATTCAGACGATTAAGATTTTCGTGTCTAATTCTGTGGTTGAGATTTGATTCTGGACCCCCCTTGCCATACTGCCTTTAATTAAGGGGGGGGGGTCCAGAATTGGACGTGCAAGTCTTGGACGGCGGAGATCAAGGAGCTTAGATCAACGGTTAAGGTTGGATTCCAGATCCCCCTTTCCATTCTGACTTTAATGAAAGGGGGGGGGGGTCCAGAATGGGGTGGTTTCGTGTGGGTCCCCCTAAAACCACTCTCACTTCTCGCCGATGTATTTAAGGTCAGTGCACATTACCTAGATCTAACGACTATTGATTCATGCGCTTTGTGAATCCGATGGTCACAACTTAATATGGGGCCGTTTGACCAATCATCCAACGTTCATTATAATTGAAAATGATTCGACTTCTCAACAAGAACTTGGGTTTGATCCCACAGTCGACGGGTATATGGATAGTCAAACTATCATCCTTTTCGATGGTCACAATCCTCCCGTGACCCTTAAGCCCATGGTCAACTTCTGATCAAACAGAAATTGTTCTTTTCACAGTGATCGGACGGTTGCTGAGTCTTCTCACCATTTATGTGTATTTGATTAACTGTGCAATCCTTCCACTAATCACGACGACATCTTTTACACTTTGTTCTTTCTTCAGAGATTTCTTCGTGCACTAGCCTTTCTGAACATCATCAGATTGTTGATCCTATTGTGATCAACAGTTCGTTCTTATTCCTGAGCTTTAGACTTATGGTTATTTACTTCTCGTGTTGACATCAATGAAAATTATGTCCAACATTCTGCCTAAGTCTTGATGTATATGAGGATGTCATTTAGATACACCACTAAAAATGAATTTGTGAAAGGCTACAAGATATCGTCCATCATCCTCATCAAATTTGTTGGGGAATTTTTCAAACCAAAGTGCATGACTGGCCATTCAAAAAGACCTTCTTTTGACTTAAAGGAAGTCTTCCATACATCTATCTGCTCTATTGGGACCTCATGGTAGCCATAATTCAGATCAATCTTACTGAATTATTTCCCCCCCTTGAGTTGATCATGGAGATTTTGGATTCACAGAATCAGGTACCGGTTCCTGACTGTGATTTTATTTAGGGCCTGGTAATTAATGCAAAGTCACCATGTCCCATATTTTTTCTGCACAAGCACAATTGGGCTTCCATGAGGTGATGAGATGGGTCGAATGTGCCCCTTTTGGAGAAGTTCTTGGAGCTGATGCTTGATCTCCTCATTTTCCAATAGAGAGTAGAGATAGACGTGCCCATTGGGTAGTGCTGCATCGAGGGTCATATCGATGGAATTCTTACCCTAACAGTGCAGAGGTAGCCCAATAGGTGAGGAGAATATATCTGTGTATTCTTCCATGACCTTATCCACTTGCTTATGCTGCGTGAAGATATTGGCCATGAAGGCCATGGATGTGGCTGCAATTTTTCACTCACTATGCGAGCTAATAACAAAGAAGACAAACTTCCCATTATGAGAGATGATCTTCCTGCATTGCTTGGATGATATCAAGGAAATGGCACTAGGTGGGACTACCTCAGGTATCCTATACAATTTCCTGTTCAAAGTAATAATAACATTGCGAGGCCTAGACTNCTCATATACAACATGACATTTCCATAAATAAGTTTGGTCAAAATAAAATCACAAACTTCAAGGGGAAAAAAATCACACAATACCTCATCTTTGAAGGGTTTGATGTTGTAGGATAGGTGACAATGTTGGCTGACACAAAGATCACTTCGTTGGTGGAGCCATCCGATGGTGTAGGGATGCGAGTGCGGTGTTGTTGGAAAGGACAACCACTTGACAACCTCCAATGAGATGAGGTTCTTATGGCTATCGCTATCAACGATGAAGTGTAGTGGGGTACCTTTCACCCACATATGTGAATGAAAGAGGCGCTCGCCTTCTTTTGGATCATCACATTACTAGACTGGATCTTGGTGGTAGAAATGGTGGCACTCATTTCCACATCAATGATCTGTCTCCCCTTTTCTAGTTTTAACTCAGAGTTAGAACCTACATATCATTCAAAGGCTTTCACCTCAACGACCCATGACTATTTTGAGTGAAAATCAATAGTGCTATGCTAGGGGCTCTTATGGAAGTCACACCACTTCCCGGTATCTTTCTTCATATTTCCATTGTCCTTCTTTGTTTGTGGCTTAGACTAGTTGTCCTGAGGATGTCCATATTTTCTATGCCCTTTGTTTCGCAAGTTGGGGCTTCCCTTGCCCTGATTCTGTTATGAGGGGTTCCCAAACCAAAACTGTCACATATTTGGTTTAAGCTTCTACTCGATTTTAATGACATATCAATAGGCCGCACCCAAGGACGATATGTAAAGAAACTCCATTTCTTCCTAGATGTATCTATGCATACCACCATGGTACTTGAGCACCGGGTGTCTCTCAAAATTTTTGATACCTAGCTTGGTGCGCAAGGTATGGATGATATTTGTGAACTCTTGCACTGCTTGGTCCCTTTCCTATCGTAATGTGGTCCATTTTGTATACAGGTCATCATAACTTCCAACATGGTAGTATTTTTCCTTAATAACATCCCTGAAGGAGTCCCATGTGAGTGTGGTTGTAAATAATGAAGGTTCCTTTGTTGCCTTTTTCTCATAGAAAGTCTCCCACCAATATTTTACATGGGGGACGGCTTTGAAGAGTGCAAAAGTAATCTTTTATCTATTCGAAAAGTTATGGATAGAAAAATACCCTTCTAGAAGATTCAACCATTTGTCTACAACATTTGCATATATATGACCTTCAAATATAGGAATATCAAAATTTATATGTACCTTGAAGGGGGAGGCACCTCCACTCGAGGAAGATGCGTTGCCTGTTGGTAGTCGTCGAAGGATTTGCACAAAATTATCCATCATCGCGTTCCCCTGTTGCACGAGGGCTTCCTCAAGAAATTTTTTTAAAGGATCTCATATCCCATCGTCTTTATTTTATCCCACCATGGAAGGTCGCTTGGGCGTGTGACATCTCTTGTCCTCAAGAGAAACAAGCTCGAGACCCAACTCTTTGTACTATGACCTCGTCAGGGACATGCACTAAGAACAACAAGGAGAAGACCGCTCTGATACCATTGATTTGTATTTTAAGAGAAGAACGAAATGATCACATATTATTATTATTATTAACGCAGAGACACAATGAACAATAAATGAGATACAATGAAACTGGCTTCTATTTAATAAAGAAATATGTTGAAATTGTAGAATGCTGACTGAAGAAACACTTGCTAGAATGGAGGTGGCTTATCTTTGAGAAGAGTTGTGACGGTTGCAATCCTTTGCAAGAAGATGAGTAAAATGCGGGTCTAAAATCCTTTTTACAATAAGCATGAATTCCAAAACCCTAGACATCCAAAAACCTAACCCTAGGATATGGAGCCCCAAAAGTCATGTCGGCCACATTGGGGTAAGTTGGTATATCAAATTCCCGAGGTCATAACTTTTGCATATGATCTCTGTTTTAGGTGCATGATAGCCCGTTGGAAAGGTCTATCCGAGGAATACACATTATGTCCTCAAACTTTGTATTAATCTATATTTTGACTATGGCGAACCCTAAAAACATTGTTTAGGGCCTCAAAATGACCCCAGAAGTTCAAGACCCGAAAACTAGGAAAAAACTGCCAAATTGAATAACTACTAAGATGAGCCAGTTGGAATAGGTGGGTGGACATCGATATCCATCTAGATCACATTTTTCCAAAAAATGTCCAAATATTCAAGAGGAACAACCTCCTCCAAAGTAGTCATTGAATAAGGATGATGATTTCAAGTTGATATCTAGTAGGCATAGAAATTCTTAGTGCAAGGGGCCTCAACAATCAATTCCAATCCAATATGGACCTTCCAAAATAAGCACCAACAAATTCAAAGTTCTTGGAAATATAGAAGATGTAGAGAAGGAAATTGAAAGGGAAGATGAATCACTAAAAGACCCCAACTCTAGAACAATTCAACTTCAAAGTGATGTGGATCCATCCATATAAGAAAATACAAAGGAAAATTCCCCCTTAGAAGAGAAGGAAAGAGAGAAGGGAGAAAAGGAAGAAGAGGAAGCAAAGGAATCAAAGGAGGAAGAAGAGGAAGCATTTTGGGAAGAGGAGGAAGATATGGAGCAAGGAAAGAATGAAGTCCCTTTGTTATTCTAGTGTTGCATACCCATCTGTTAGCACTGAGAGTCACCCTCAGATTGCGAGAGGATAAGCCCAGTACCCATCAGAATATTTGGTGGATTAAAAGGGTGTGAGTAGGTGATTCAACGATACTTTAAAGAACGGAAAGAGAATGGATATCATTGCAGATCGGTGATAGGTCATTGGGCTATGGAGTCATAAATATTCTACTCAATGAAGGCATTTAAGCTCCCTATCAGACAAAAGGATTTAAGTGGTGATGGGAAGGAGAAAGATAGAAAGTGTCTGAATGATAAACCATAAAAAATGAGCAAGATGACACCAGATCCTCCACCGCCTCAGGAATCCATAAATCAAAGGGCTTACAATGATCCAGGCAAGAAGAAAAATAGAGAATGTCTGTTGAACCATGAAATATGGGAATGATGACAACATATCCTCCATCGCCTCAGGAATCCATAAATCAAAGAGATTGCATCCAGACAAGGGAGAGAAACAGAAATGTCTGTTGAACCATGGAAAATGGGCATGATGGCAATAGATCCTCCATTGCCTTAGGAATCCATAAATCAGAGAGATTGCATCCAGACAAGGGAGAGAAACATAAACGTCTGTTGAACCATGAAAAATGGGCATGACAACAACATATCCTCCATCGCCTTAGGAATCCATAAATCAGAGAGATTAGATCCAGAAAATAATGAAAACTAAGAAAACAGTCTGATATAACAACTTAAAGGAATCTTCATTAACATCACAATTACAATCCAGGCCCTTAGGCTTACAACAAAAATATAGTCATAACATCTCTCAAAGATTTCCCCGGCCTGGGCCAAAACTACCCCCGCCCCCTTCTAAAATCTAAACTGATCTATTTTATATCAACTTAGTTCCCCTCTGTCAGGAGTGTGATCTGGCCATTTCATTCATAGCTTTGCGTTCGAGTAGTCTTCTGTCAAACTGTGCATGTATCCTCCTATCAGACGCAAATTCAACTCGACATGGGCTTGTAGGAAAACTTCGTCCACCGCGATACTTTGGGCTGACAACTCTGTTTTCCACGGCCAACTCCCCCATACTTTCTAATTACTATGTGAGTTAAGGTTTCAACCACCATTCCTTTCTGAAACCTTGAGATCGGGATGAGGCTTAGTGCCTAAGGGGCAGCCATGCACTGCTCTCAGATTGGACACTATATAAGCATGTGATTGCAGGTCTGTCAAAAGAGGTTTGAACTCACACCTCTTTTGTGCCCGCAATCCATCGCCTTTTGTCACGTGTCCCTTGCTTAATACCATGGTTGTGATTACGGCCCGCCCTTAAAATTTTAAAGCTCAAGCACCTTCTGACCCCACAATGGAGCGTGACCATTGACCTTGTGATCTGGGATGAGGTCCTTTGATCAACGACTCAGCTCTAACTCTTTTAGATCGATGGATCGGATCTACTTTTTCTCAAATCGGTGCCTGCGATGGGATTTAGGCTTTAGAGTTTTTAATTCTCAAACTTCATTTTCCTCTAAGAAAATCCTCTGAAGCTAAGGATCTGACGACGCGTGGCTTCCATAGATCAATGACCGAGATCCTTTTGGGTCTTTGGAATTTGGAGAAATCAAATCTCAAACCTCCTCTACCTTCAGTGCGTTTACCCGGAGCTGGATATCTAATGATGCATGGCCCTTGTAGATCGATGACTGAGATCCCTTCGGGTTTTCAGACTTCAGAAAGTTCAAATCTCAAACCTCCTCTGGCCCCACTTTCTTTTATCCGAAGCCCTGGATCTGATGATGTGTGGCCCTTGTAGATTGACGGTTGAGATCCTTTTGGGTCTTCGGACTTCGGAAAACTCAAAACTCAAACTTCATTTGCCCTCGAAGTTCACAGACTCGTGCCACATGTCCCCACTGATGGATGGTCTAGATTTACTTCGGGCTTTCATCCCTTTTGGCTTCGGGAGTTTCAAATGTGAAACATGGAAAATCTCTCGGAGGGAAAACAACGTGGTGGCCTGACATCATACGATGTCGCGGTTGTTGATGTGTCATGAAAATAAGGGTGAGAAGTGTAACAACCAAATGACCTGGAATGAGCGCCACGTGTCATGACTGATGAGTGTTCCACGTGATTCTCCACTTCGGGACATTAACACTTCGGCGCTTCTGGACTTTGGCACTTCGACGCTTCGGGACTTCGACACTTCGGAGGCTTCGACACTTCGGCAGCTTCGACACTTCGACACTTTGGTGCTTCAGCACTTCAGCACTTCAGCGCTTTGGGACTTTGACACTTTGGTGACTTCGGCACTTCGAGACTTCGGCACTTTAGTGGCTTCGACACTTCGGCACTTCGGCGCTTCGGGACTTCGACACTTCGGTGCTTCGAGACTTTTCAATGCTTAACTCCTACAATCCTTTGGAGCATCGAATTCCGAAGTGAGGGATCTACCTCCACATGTCCCCTTAGCTTGGATGGCTCAGATTACTTCAGGAGTTCGAGCTTCGGCTCTTCGAGAACTTTGCACACTTCTCATTTCAAATCTCTCGAAACCCATTTCCACGAACCCTTAGATCGGTTGCCACCTGTCCTCCTCAAGATCTATGGCTTATCATGGCTTCGAGTTTTGGGGCTTTCGGACTTTTTCTCTGGCGCTATAATTTGCACAATTTTGGAGTTCCGAATGCCCGTGAGCTGCTGATCTGAATTGCTCCTGAAATTTCCACCGCTAAAAGATTAAACCTTCATGTTGCTTGTGTTTCAAGCCCGAAATAGACTACTTTGAGTGTTTCTCTTTGAGCTCAAGGCTAATACATGCGCAAGCAAAGGACTAGGTCGCCCTGCGACCCTTAGACAAATATATGTGATAACACCATCCACCTAAGAAATTTGAATCTCATACTTTCACTGAAGTCCTAAAGAAATATCAAAATCCCTCCCCTCCTCTCACAAAGGGAAGAAAATCTATCTGGAACCAAAGAGAATAAGATGCAGAATAAAATATCCTCTTGGGTCATCAATTAACTTTGGATTCCCCCATGTTTAAAGGAAGGGGGGGTAATAGTCCACAAACAATAATCATGTATTGTTTTCTCATTCTATTATGTAATCATTTTGTAAGAATCTATCTATGTATTGAGGAATATGATAGAAAAAATCTAGATAAGAAAGTTCATCTTCTCTCTCCTAACTATTCAATAGGAGGATGAAATAACTAAAAGTCATGATCCACCTTTTTAAACTTTATATTATCAAGTTGTTCAATGCAAATGCAACTCTTTTTAAATACAAACTCTAATGGTTTCAGTATATAAATTAAAAAAACATACATTTACATTATTTAGAAAAGAAAAAAAAATATAAATTCAATTTTAAAGTTGATAGAATAATCACATATTATTTTCACGAAACTAAAATTCATATAAAATGATAAGATTATAATGACAAAAATATGAACAACGTTATCTAATAAGTATTTAGTTTTTGTTATATTTACAAATAAATCATAATATATATTTTATTATGATATATATATCATTTTTAGTTTTTGTTATATTTACAAATAAATCATAATATATATTTTTAATAATAAAAACTATTATTTCTATATCAATTGTAACTAAATGAAAATGACAATTTTAAAATGACCATTTTGTAAGTATTATATAATATATATAATCATTTTAAAACTTAAACTTAAATCTATAGATTTAATTGAAAATTAACTCTCTTTTTTTTCTCAAAAACGAAGGAATGCATGTTATCTTATCTGAGAAAGGAGAATCTACTTTACTAATAATATAAAACATGTTGATTGATTAAAAATTTAGGAGAAATCCTTCAACTAATAATTTAAAAAAATACACATATGTAACTATAGTAATGTGTATTGTTGTCTTAAATTTTTTATGAATAAATTATGTGATAAAGTCGCTTGTCAAAATATGTATTAACATTCTGATTGAACAAATTATGGAATAAGGTGGCCTCCCATTGGATCCCAATTAAAAGGCATCACGGTCCCACCGAGATCCTTTTAAACAAAGTTAGAATCGCAGTAAAGAGTGTTCACCTCTTTGGAGGACAATGGTGAGAGATTTGATTCTACTTTAATATCTAAATGCTGCCATGCAAATATTTAAATGCCATATTTAAACATCTTTTTTCATCACATGATACATATTTAAATGCCATACAACTACACGATATATCCATTCTCATCACATGATACATGTTTCTTTGAATAAATGCATGAATTTCTGTGAAGCTTCCTTCATAAACATGAGAGCACAATGTGATTTTTTTCTTAGTAATATAGCAATTGGATTTTTAAAAAATAAAAAATTATAGGTTTTTCTTTTTTCTGGAATATTTGAGTGATAGGTGGTTTAATCGTCAGCTAGAATAGTAGTTGGTAATCTCAAGGTTATCTCGATCAAAGATTCGAACTTATGATTTATAGTTTCCCTGTTGACAACATGACTTGGGTGAATGATTCAACTAATTGAGTTAATCCTTGAGTTTGGACTTTTCACATTGAGCTAACATTTATTATTTTTATGTAGTTGCTTTGAGATTTTGATTTGTAATGTTACTTCACATTTCATTGGGATAGGAAAACACACTTTCCAAATCAAACAAGCAACAAATTTAATGGACTATTTGATAGCACAAGAGAGAACAATTTACCAAATGAAGAATTTCGAGACTCAGATCAAACTTCTGAAATCCCCTCATATGCCCATTTTCTTTTCACTTAGCAGAGTGGCTAAAGTTGAAACAAAAATATATCCATTTAAGATCTTATATGAAGACTAAACTATGAAAATGTATGTCTTCTCCCATCAGGTAGAATGAGCAATCGAGAATGACAAATGGCATACTTACTTCAAAGAAAAGACTAGGATTTTAATAAAACTTTTTCTACATGTGTAAGAGGAATGCTTACAAAATCACAAGAGAAAATCTAGTGAGAGACCTTGTGATGGTTGGTATGATACCTGTAACTATAAAAAGAGAGACAGGGGGGGGGTGTCGAGTACCTTATTTTAAATATTTTCATAATAGTATAAAAATGAAGAGATAAATCCTTGCAAAGGGGTTTTCTCGATTTCCCAGCTGAGTTTCAACTATAAATCTTGATGTAAAAGTGTGAATAATGCATGCTTATATTTATTGATACTTTATCTATGTTCCCACGAATAAATAAATATTGTAGAGTAGAT
>JASDQU010372549.1:39201-55510 GCA_032191745.1 Picea mariana
AAGGTCAGTGCACATTACCTGGATCTAACGACTATTGATTCATGCGTTTTGTGCATCTGATGGTCACAACTTAATATGGTCATTTGGCCAATCATCCAACGTTCATTATAACTGAAAATGATTTGACTTCTCAACAAGAACTTGGGTTTGATCCCACGGTCGACGGGTATATGGATAGTCAAACTATCATCCTTTTCGATGGTCATGATCCTCCCGTGACCCTTAAGCCCACGGTCATCTTCTGATCGAACAGAAGTTGTTCTTTTCACAGTGATCGGACGGTTGCCAAGTCTTCTCACCATTTATGTGTATTTGATTAACTGTGCAATCCTTCCACTGATCCCGATGACATATTCTACACTTTGTTCTTCCTTCATAGATTTCTTCATGCACTAGCCTTTTTGAAAATCATCAGATTGTTGATCCTGTTGTGATCAATAGTTCGTTCTTATTACTGAGATTTAGACTTATGGTTATTTACTTCTCGTGTTGACATCAATGAAAATTATGTCCAACATTCTGCCTAAGTCTTGATGTATATGAGGATGTCATTTAGATACACCACTAAAAATGAATTTGTGAAAGGATACAATATATGGTCCATCATCCTAATCAAATTTGTTGGGGAATTTTTCAAACCAAAGTGCATGACTAGCCATTCAAAAATACCTTCTTTTGACTTAAAGGAAGTCTTCCATACATCTATCTGCTCTATTGGGACCTCATGGTAGCCAGAATTCATATCAATCTTACTGAATTATTTCCCCCCCTTGAGTTGATCATGGAGATTTTGGATTCACGGAATCAGGTACCGGTTCATGACTGTGATTTTATTTAGGGCCTGGTAATTAATGCAAAGTCACCATGTCCCATATTTTTTCTGCACAAGCACAATTGGGCTTCCATGAGGTGATGAGATGGGTCGAATGTGCCCCTTTTGGAGAAGTTCTTGGATCTGATGCTTGATCTCCTCATTTTCCAATAGAGAGTAGAGATAGACGTGCCCATTGGGTAGTGCTGCATCGAGGGTCATATCGATGGAGTTCTTACCCTAACAGTGCAAAGGTAACCCAATAGGTGAGGAGAATATATCTATGTATTCTTCCATGACCTTATCCACTTGCTTCTGCTGCGTGAAGATGTTGGCCACGAAGGCCATGGATGTGGCTTCAATTTTTCACTTACTATGCGAGCTAATAACAAAGAATACAAACTTCCCATTATGAGAGATGACCTTCCTGCATTGCTTGGATGATATCAAGGAAATGGGACTAGGTGGGACTACCTCAGGTATCCTATACAATTTCCTGTTCAAAGTAATAATAACACTGCGAGGCCTAGACTCATATACAACATGAAATTTCCATAAATAAGTTTGGTCAAAATAAAATCACAAACTTCAAGGGGAAAAAATCCACACAATACCTCATCTTTGAAGGGTTTGATGTTGTAGGATAGGTGACAATGTTGGCTGACACGAAGATCACTTCGTTGGCGGAGCCATCCGATGGTGTAGGGATGCGAGTGTGGTGTTGTTGGCAAGGCCAACCGCTTGACGACCTCCAATGAGATGAGGTTCTTATGGCTATCTCTATCAATGATGAAGTGTAGTGGGGTACCTTTCACCCACATATGTGAATGAAAGAGGCGCTCGCCTTCTTTTGGCTCATCACATTACTAGACTAGATCTTGGTGGTAGAAACGATGGCACTCATTTCCACATCAATGATCTGTCTCCCATTTCCTAGTTTTAACTCAGATTTAGAACCTACATATGATTCAAAGGCTTTCACCTCAATGACCCATGACTATTTTGAGTGAAAATCAACAGTTCTATGCTAGGGGCTCTTATGGAAGTCACACCACTTCCCGGTATCTTTCTTCATATTTTCATTGTCCTTCTTTGTTTGCGGCTTAGACTAGTTTTCCCGAGGATGTCCATATTGTCTATGCCCTTTGTTTCGTAAGTTGGGGCTTCCCTTGCCCTGATTCTGTTATGAGGGGTTCCCAAACCAAAACTGTCACATATTTGGTTTAAGCTTCTACTCGATTTTAACGACATATCAATAGGCCGCACCCAAGGATGAGATGTAAAGAAACTCCATTTCTTCCTGGATGTATCTATGCATACCACCATGGTACTTGAGCATCGGGTGTCTCTCAAAATTTTTTATACCTAGCTTGGTGTGCAAGGTATGGACGATATTTGTGAACTCTTGCACTGCTTGGTCCCTTTCCTATTGTAATGTGGTCCATTTTGTATACAGGTCATGATAACTTCCAACATGGTAGTATTTTTCCTTAATAACATCCCTGAAGGACTCCCATGTGAGTGTGGTTGTAAATAATGAGGGTTCCTTTGTTGCCTTTTTCTCATAGAAAGTCTCCCACCAATATTTTACATGGGGGACAGCTTTGAAGAGTGCAAAAGTAATCTTTTATCTATTCGAAAAGTTATGGACAGAAAAATACCCTTCTAGAAGATTCAACCATTTGTCTACAACATTTGCATCTATATGACCTTCAAATATAGGAATATCCAAATTTATATGTACCTTGAAGGGGGAGGTGCCTCCGCTCAAGGAAGATGCGTTGCCTGTTGGTAGTCGTCGAAGGATTTGCACAAAATTATCCATCATCGCGTTCCTCTGTTGCACGAGGGCTTCCTCAAGAATTTTTTTTAAAGGATCTTATATCCCATCGTCTTTATTTTATCCCACCATGGAAGGTCGCTTGGGTGTGTGACATCTCTTGTCCTCAAGAGAAACAAGCTCGAGACCCAACTCTTTGTACTATGACCTCGTCGGGGACATGCACTAAGAACAACAAGGAGAAGACTGCTCTGATACCATTGATTTGTATTTTAAGAGAAGAACGAAATGATCACATATTATTATTATTATTATTAACACAGAGACACAATGAACAATAAATGAGATACAATGAAACTGGCTTCTATTTAATAAAGAAATATGTTGAAATTGTAGAATGTTGACTAAAGAAAAGCTTGCTAGAATGGTGGTGGCTTATCTTTGAGAAGAGTTGTGACGGTTGCACTCCTTCGCAAGAAGATGAGTAAAATGCGGGTATAAAATCCTTTTTACAATAAGAATGAATTCCAAAACCCTAGACATCCAAAAACCTAGCCCTAGGATATGGAGCCCCAAAAGTCATGTCAGCCACATTGGGGTAAGTTGGTATATCAAATTCCCAAGGTCATAGCTTTTGCATATGATCTCTGTTTTAGGTGCATGATAGCTCGTTGGAAAGGTCTATCCGAGGAATACACATTATGTCCTCAAACTTTGTCTTAATCTATATTTTGACTATGGAGAACCCTAAAAACATTGTTTAGGGCCTCAAAACGACCCCAGAAGTTCAAGACCCGAAAACTAGGAAAAAACTGCCAAATTGAATAACTGCTAAGATGAGCCAGTTGGAACAGGTGGGTGGACATCGATATCCATCTAGATCACATTTTTCCAAAAAAAGTCCAAATATTCAAGAGGAAGAAACTCCTCCAAAGTAGTCATTGAATAAGGATGATGATTTCAAGTTGATATCTAGTAGGCATATAAATTCTTAGTGCAAGGGGCATCAACAATCAAATCCAATCCAATATGGACCTTCCAAAATAAGAACCAACAAATTCAAATTTCTTGGAAATATAGAAGATGTAGAGAAGGAAATTGAAAGGGAAGATGAATCACTAAAAGACCCCAACTCTATAACAATTCAACTTCAAAGTGAGGTGAATCCATCCATATAAGAAAATACAAAGGACAATTCCCCCTTAGAAGAGAAGGAAAGAGAGAAGGGAGAAAAGGAAGAAGAGGAAGCAAAGGAATCAAAGGAGGAAGAAGAGGAAGCATTTTGGGAAGAGGAGGAAGATATGGAGCAAGGAAAGAATGAAGTCCCTTTGTTATTCTAGTGTTGCATACCCATCTGTTAGCACTGAGAGCCACCCTCAGATTGCAAGAGGATAAGCCCAGTACCCATCAGAATATTTGGTGGATTAAAAGGGTGTGAGTAGGTGAGTCAATGATACTTTAAAGAACGGAAAGAGAATGGATGTCATTGCAGATCAATGATAGGTCATTGGGCTATGGAGTCATAAATAGTCTACTCAATGAAGGAATTTAAGCTCCCTATCAGACAAAAGGATTTAAGTGGTGATGGGAAGGAGAAAGATAGAAAGTGTCTGAATGATAAACCATAAAAAATGAGAAAGATAACACCAGATCCTCCACCGCCTCAAGAATCCATAAATCAGAGGGCTTACAACGATCCAGACAAGAAGAAAAATAGAGAATGTTTGTTGAACCATGAAATATGGTAATGATGACAACATATCCTCCATCACCTCAGGAATCCATAAATCAAAGAGATTGTATCTAGACAAGGGAGAGAAACAGAAATGTCTGTTGAACCATGGAAAATGGGCATGATGGCAATAGATCCTCCATTGCCTTAGGAATCCATAAATCAAAGAGATTGCATCCAGACAAGGGAGTGAAACATAAACGTCTATTGAACCATGAAAAATGGGCATGACGACAACATATCCTCCATCGCCTCAGGAATCCATAAATCAGAGAGATTAGATCCAGAAAATAATGAAAACTAAGAAAACAGTCTGATATAAAAACTTAAAGGAATCTTCAATTAACATCACAATTACAATCCAGGCCCTTAGGTACACAACAAAAATACAGTCATAACATCTCTCAAAGCTTTCCCCGGTCTGGGCCAAAACTACCCCCGCCCCCTTCTAAAATCTAAACTGATCTATTTTATATCAGCTTAGTTCCCCTCTGTCAGGAGTGTGATCTGGCCATTTCATTCATAGCTTTGCGTTCGAGTAGTCTTCTGTCAAACTGTGCATGTATCCTCCTATCAGACGCAAATTCAACTCGGCATGGGCTTGTAGGAAAACTTCGTCCACTGCGATACTTTGGGCTGACAACTCTGTTTTCCACGGCCAACTCCCCCATACTTTCTAATTACTATGTGAGTTAAGGTTTCAACTACCATTCCTTTCTGAACCCTTGAGATTGGGATGAGGCTTAGTGCCTAAGGGGCAGCCATGCGCTGCTCTCAGATTGGACGCTATATAAGCATGTGATTGCAGGTCTGTCAAAAGAGGTTTGAACTCACACCTCTTTTGTGCCCGCAATCCACCGCCTTTTGTCATGTGTCCCTTTCTCAATACCATGGTTGTGATTATGGCCCGCCCTTAAAATTTTAAAGCTCAAGCACCTTCTGACCCCACAATGGAGCGTGACCATTGACCTTGTGATCTGGGATGAGGTCCTTTGATCAACGACTCAGCTCTAACTCTTTTAGATCGATGCATCGGATCTACTTCTTCCCAAATCGATGCCCGCGATGCGATTTAGGCTTCAGAGTTTTTATATCTCAAACTTCATTTTCCTCTAAGCAAATCCTCTGGAGCTAAGGAGCTGACGACGTGTGGCTTCCATAGATCAATGAACGAGATCCTTTTGGGTCTTTGGACTTCAGAGAAATCAAATCTCAAACCTACTCTACCTTCAGTGCTTTTACCCGAAGCTGGCTATCTAATGATGCGTGGCCCTTGCAGATCGATGAATGAGATCCCTTCGGGTTTTCAGACTTCGGAAAGTTCAAATCTCAAACCTCCTTTGGCCCCACTTTCTTTTATCCGAAGCCCTGGATCTGATGATGTGTGGCCCTCGTAGATCGACGGTTGAGATCCTTTTGGGTCTTCGGACTTCGAAAAACTCAAAACTCAAACTTCATTTGCCCTCGAAGTTCACAGACTCGTGCCACATGTCCCCACTGATGGATGGTCTAGATTTACTTCGGGCTTTCATCCCTTCTGGCTTTGGGAGTTTCAAATGTGAAACATGGAAAATCTCTCGGAGGGAAAACACTGAAGTGACGTGGTGGCCTGAAATCATACGATGTCGCGGTTGTTGATGTGTCATGAAAATAATGGTGAGAAGTGTAACGACCAAATGATCTGGAATGAGCGCACGTGTCATGACTGATGAGTGTGCCACGTGATTCTCCACTTCGGGACATTAACACTTCGGCGCTTCTGGACTTTGGTACTTCGATGCTTCGGGACTTCGACACTTCGAAGGCTTCGACACTTTGGGACTCCGACACTTCAGCGGCTTCGACACTTCGACACTTTGGCGCTTCAGCACTTCGGCGCTTTGGGACTTTGACACTTTGGTGACTTCGGCACTTTGGGACTTCGGCACTTCAGTGGCTTCGACACTTCGTCACTTTGACGCTTCGGGACTTCGACACTTCGGCGCTTTGAGACTTTTCAATGCTTAACTCCTACAATCCTCTAGAGCATCGAATTCCGAAGTGAGGGATCTACCTCCACATGTCCCCTTAGCTTGGATGGCTCAAATTACTTCAGGAGTTCGAGCTTAAGCTCTTCGAGAACTTTGCACACTTCTCATTTAAAATTTTTCAAAACCCATTTCCACGAACCCTCAGATCGGTTTCCACCTGTCCTCCTCAAGATCTATGGCTTATCATGGCTTCGGGTTTTGGGGCTTTTGGACTTTTGCTCTGGCGCTATACTTTGCACAATTTTGGAGTTCCAAATGCCCGTGAGCCGCTGATCTGAACTGCTCCTGAAATTTCCACTGCTAAAAGATTAAACCTTCATGTTGCTTGTGTTTCAAGCTCGAAATAGACTGCTTTGAGTGTTTCTCTTTGAGCTCAAGGCTGATACATGTGCAAGCAAAGGACTGGGTCGCCCTGCGACACTTAGAAAAATATATGTGATAACACCATCCACCCAAGAAATTTGAATCTCATACTTTCACTGAAGTCCTAAAGAAATATCAAAACCCCTCCCCTCCTCTCACAAAGGGAAGAAAATCTATCTGAAAACAAAGAGAATAAGATGCAGAATAAAATATCCTCTTGGGTCATCAATTAACTTTGGATTCCCCCATGTTTAAAGAAAGGGGGGTAATAGTTCACAAACAATAATCATGTATTGTTTTCTCATTCTATTATGTAATCATTTTGTAAGAATCTATCTATGTATTGAGGAATATGACAGAAAAAGTCTAGATAGGAAAGTTCATCTTCTCTCCCCTAACTATTCAATAGGAGGATGAAAGAACTGAAAGTCATGATCCACCTTTTTAAACTTTATATTATCAAGTTGTTCAGTGAAAATGCAACTCTTTTTAAATACAAACTCTAATGATTTCAGTATATAAATTAAAAAATCATACATTTACATTATTTAGAAAAGGAAAAAAAATATAAATTCAATTTTAAAGTTGATAGAATAATCACATATTATTTTCACATAAAATAAAAAAAACTAAAATTCATATAAAATGATAAGATTATAATGACAAAAATATAAACAATATTATCTAATAAGTATTTAGTTTTTGTTATATTTACAAATAAATCATAAAACATATTTTATTATTATATCTGTATCATTTTTAGTTTTTGTTATATTTACAAATAAATCATAATATATATTTTCAATAATAAAAACTATTATTTTTATATCAATTATAACTAAATGAAAATGACAATTTTAAAATGACCATTTTGTAAGCATTATATAATATATATAATCATTTTAAAACTTAAACTCTCTATAGATTTAATTGAAAATTAACTCTCTCTTTTTTTCTACAATAATAAAAACTATTATTTCTATATCAATTGTAACTAAATGAAAATGACAATTTTAAAATGACCATTTTGTAAGCATTATATAATATATATAATCATTTTAAAACTTAAACTCTCTATAGATTTAATTGAAAATTAACTCTCTTTTTCTAAAAACGAAGGAATGCATGTTATCTTATCTGAGAAAGCAGAATCTACTTTACTAATAATATAAAACATGTTGATTGATTAAAAATTTAGGAGAAATCCTTCAACTAATAATTTAAAAAAATACCCAAAGAACATATGTAACTATAGTAATGTGTATTGTTGTCTTAAATTTTTTATGAATAAATTATGTGATAAAGTCGCTTGTCAAAATATGTATTAACATTCTGATTGAACAAATTATGGAATAAGGTGGCCTCCCATTGGATCCCAATTAAAAGGCATCACGGTCCCACCGAGATCCTTTTAAACAAAGTTATAATCGCATAAAGAGTGTTCACCTCTTTGGAGGACAATGGTGAGAGATTTGATTCTACTTTAATATCTAAATGCTGCCATGTAAATATTTAAATGCCATATTTAAACATCTTTTTTCATCACATGATACATATTTAAATGCCATACAACTACACGATATATCCATTCTCATCACATGGTACATGTTTCTTTGAATAAATGCATGAATTTCTGTGAAGCTTCCTTCATAAACATGAGAGCACAATTTGATTTTTTTCTTAGTAATATAGCAATTGGATTTTTAAAAAATAAAAAAATTATAGTATTTTCTTTTTTCTGGAATATTTGAGTGATGGGTGGTTTAATCGTTAGCTAGAATAGTAGTTGGCAATCTTAAGGTTATTTTAATCAAAGATTTGAACTTATGATTTATAGTTTCCTTGTTGACAACACGACTTGGGTGAATGATTCAATTAATTGAGTTAATCCTTGAAGTTGGACTTTTCACATTGAGCTAACACTTATTATTTTTATGTAGTTGCTTTGAGATTTTGATTTGTAATGTTACTTCACATTTCATTGGGATCAAGGATGATTTTAAGGATGGAAATTTATTTTAAAATGTATAAACCTTGGCGAATCTTACTAATCCTTCATATTCCAACTATAAATGTTTGGCGATATTTTTGTAAAAATATTCAAATTTCTATGGATTTTATATAGTTTTTATAATTTTTTGGCGATTTTTAAGGTAAAATAATTTTATGCTATAGAATTTGGGCGAATTATTTTTAAAATAGCAAATCTCTTTTTTGGAAAAACCATGAAAAATTAGCCCATGAGCGAAATTTATCCCCTAAAATCATCCCTGATTGGGATAGGAAAGCATACTTTCCAAATCAAACAAGCAACAACTTTAATGGACTATTTGATAACACAAGAGAGAACAATTTACCAAATGAAGAATTTCGAGACTCAGATCAAACTTCTGAAATCCCCTCATATGCCCATTTTCTTTTCACTTAGCAAAGTGGCTAAAGTTGAAACAAAAATATATCCATTTAAGATCTTATACGAAGACTAAACTATGAAAATGTATATGTCTTCTCCCATCAGGTAGAATGAGTAATCGAGAATAACAAATGGCTTACTTATTTCAAAGAAAAGACTAGGATTTTAATAAAACTTTTTCTACATGTGTAAGAGGAATGCTTACAAAATCACAAGAGAAAATTTAGTGAGAGACCTTGTGATGGTTGGTATGATACCTGTAACTATAAAAAGAGAGATTTGGGGGGGTGGGTGGTCGAGTACCTTATTTTAAATATTTTCATAATAGTATAAAAGGGGTTTTCTCGATTTCCCAGCTGAGTTTCAACTATAAATCTTGATGTAAAAGTGTGAATAATGCATGCTTATATTTATTGATACTTTATCTATGTTCCCACGAATAAATAAATATTGTAGAGTAGATGCAGTTTTGTTGTATGAATTTGATATGCAAGTATTATGTCAATAATCATTTTAGAAAAACTTAAATATTTGAAATAATTATTTTTAACATTGTATTTTTTCCATCAAAATAAAGAAAGGAATAATGGGTGGCAGGTTTGGGAGGATTGTCTTTGATCTAAAGGGAAAACATGAAACAAGTTTTGAGTGGGGTCTAGGTGAATCATCTAATAACCAACCTAAGGAACTGACCCTCTTCCAAGATATTAAGACTCCCATTGCATGGAGGATCATGAGCCTCTTGGTAATAAGAGACTCATCAATCATCATTAGACATATGTGTCACTCCTCCACTCCAAAGGAATACAACATAACAAGGCTTATCCTCGTAATTCAAAAGGAACAAAGAAGTTTGAGTTAGTAGACTTCTTCCTTGTCCTAAGGAATCAAAATATACAAGCAAACCACCTAGCTATTGAAGCAACTCATTTGGATGTGGGAATTTTAAGGATAAAAGGGGAAGTAATGTCCTTATCACATATCCCCTAAAGTGATGAGTGATATTCATGGTCCAAGTTTACAATGATATATAGAAGGAAAAACAAGTGGCATAATGCATTCAAAGTGAGGAGATGGACATTAACACCCCCAACTCTCGAGTACCTTCACATATTTATTCTTGATGGAAAAGTTGATTCATAATGGAGTGGAATGAATTCAGAAATAAGAGGTGTCATTATTTTGGAGCTTAGTCTAGTTTATTTCTCCTTGGTATGTGTTAGGTCTATGGATGAACAAGGCATTTGTGGTCTAGACCCTTCCTTTATGGGATTTTCTGGGTTATGTTAGACTTGGGCTAGCCTTTTTCAGGTTGTTGGAACCTCCATGTTGACAATTTGGGTTTAGGAAAGCAAGAGACCATTACAGGTTAGAACCGATGTCACCTCATGTGCATTCCTTAGCAAATCTTGGAAGAGAAAAAGAACAATTAAGCATAGTCACCCTGGTTGCTACTTTTTGTGTGAGGCTTCGGAGCTATGCCAAATTCTAAGGGACACTACATTCTTTTGGACAATAATGAGGTAGCTATCTCCCACCTAAACAATAGAGTGTCTGATCAAAATGAAGCCTAGAATTCAGGACATGTAGAGATATTAGAAATTGCGACCCAATAGAAAAGGAAAATCGAGAAGCTTGAAGTTGAATGTGGCATGCTTTAGCAATTGGCATGTGGATTAGCCAAGAGTTCTCAGTATGTGGCATCACATCTAAGGATGTCAATTTTGTCCACCCTAGATGTTGCAAAAGGTGAAGAAATAGGTCAACAAGCTCTAGGAGATGTGGAAATGGAACATGTGGACCATGAGTTCAAGCTACCAACAAAAGTCATGTAAGAAGCCCATAGTGAATATGCATTTTTCTAATTCCAAGTTTATTGATGTATTGCAAGTTAATTTTAATTTTAAGCCAATTTCTTAGGATAATACTAATAAACCTTTATACTATATCTTAGTAAAAATTAGAACCATTCAATCTACAGAAAATAGTTTTGAATTTTAAACCATTTTTAAAAGACTAATTTCTAAAAATCCATTTTTGTTTATATTATTATAATGTACGATGTTGTTGAAACAACTTTTTAATACAACTCTTTTATATATATATATATATATATATATATATATTAAATTTTGTTATATATATATATATAAATTTATAAGTGATTTGATTCCTAAATCAAAATTATGTACCCTCGAAATCGATTTCTTTAATGTAAAAAAAAATAGTTTTCATAACTAAATTTATGATGATTATAAATACAAAGAACTTTTATTAATTTTTGGAGGACATTTTAATTATCTCTACATAGCATAAGTTATTTTGAATTTTTGTCTCACTATATGGAATTGATGCTCAAATTTGGTTCTCATTTATGGTTGAATTATTTTATTAATAAGTTTATGTTTTCTTTGAAATGTTGTCTCCAATATGGATTTGATTCTTAAATGTGCTTTTCATTTATGGTTGAATTATTTTATTAATAAGTTTATGCTTTTTTTGAAATGTTGTCTCGCTGATATGGAATTGATTCTCAAATCTGCTTTGGTTCTCTTTTATAGTTTAATTATTTTAATAATAAATTTATACTTTCTTTCATTAGCGAATTGTCAATAAAGTATCAATTTGATGAATTACTAATATGATTTTCTTAATTCTTTTAATTATTCATAATAATTTTATGACTAAAGGAGTTGTTTGTGTATTAATATAACAATTGAATCTTGATGTATAATGTATTGTCGATATGTTGTATGTAGATGTTTTTATAATAATATATGCATAAAACCAATATTTCGCATTCTTTAAGGGTATATAAAATAATTTAGACTTCATTTATGCAATTGATCTCTTCGATTTGATAGGTTAAATATTGCATGTGAATATCTACTTTCATTTTCCTTTTAAACATTTTCTTTCAACTTCAATTTGGCTAAAGGAAGTATCTTTTAGTTTTTAAGATGAATATGATATTCATGTCAAACTAAACATCATTTCCTTCACCTTGAGGTTGTAATCAAACCCTTTACTTTTGACTTTTATTCATTCATGTCAAACTAACTATCATTTCCTTTACCTTGAGGTTGTAATCAAACCCTTTACTTTTGAATTTTATGAATGGATAATCTAATAG
The DNA here is from genome assembly GCA_032191745.1 of Picea mariana. Taxonomy (NCBI): domain Eukaryota; kingdom Viridiplantae; phylum Streptophyta; class Pinopsida; order Pinales; family Pinaceae; genus Picea; species Picea mariana. Next base: position 51,464 of record JASDQU010372549.1, read on the forward strand.
TTTAGATTTTCAATTTTTTTTTATATATTTGTGTTTTTATTTTGTTGATAGAGAAAGATGTCCTTTTCAATAGCAGTAAGAAATCTCAATTAGACCTCACATTGTTTGGAATAGGAAATTTATTCAAATTTTGTTTCGACAACCATTATTTGGTTTTGAAGATTAATTTGAATTTTACTATGTTGAATGCAAAATGTATATGAGATTCTATTCTATGAAGTTTTCACAGTGAACCTAGCTAGTAGAAAATGAACACACAAAGATTGCGAGAGAGAAGAGAAGAGAGTATAATGAAATAATTGCATTAATTGTTGAGTAAAATGGTAAAATACACATGGTATACTCTACATGGCTACTTGAAGTCGCCATAGTAGTGATCTAGAGAGATCTAGACACCCACTAAAAGAAACTGAAGTACTTTTCCACCTAGTCCTAGTTAATTGGTCCATGCAATCATCAGTTAACTGAGTCACATGTGTGGAAGTGAGAGAAACACATGAAATCACAAGATAATTTCCCTCTTGGACACATGCATGAGATATGTGCACTCTTGATGAAGAAACTGAGGTGAACATGCAACTGTTGGTGATAAAATTGAGGTTTCCATGCATGAGTGACTTCCACTAGTCTGACTAAGGTGAAACTGACTCTAAATTGAAGAGGGAAAGATAATTTGTAGGGGAATATTCTCAAGAGAGAATATTCTCATCTATGTAAGAGCCCTTGACATTGGACTATCAACCTTAGGGAAATAATTACCTAGGTGAGTGTGTAATATGTCCAACACACCTCCTGAACACTACTAGGGTGTACATGATGAGTGGTTCCTGACAATAAGGCCATGTTAGGTACCCATTGTACAATGCATCTAATAATGAAACAAAAAAAATAGAGGAAAGAGAGAACGCCCCCCCCCCCNAAAGACAATTGCTAAGTAGTTGTGTCCTTCACTCTAAGACGATCGTGCAAGAAGTGGAATTTATACTCTGTAAATGTCTTGGTGAATATGTCTGTAGCCTATTTGGTGGATGGACAGTACTGCAAATCGATGATCCTGTCATATATTGTCTCTCTTATGTAATGCATATGGATCTCGATGTGTTTGGTCTGCTTTCACTGCATTGGGTTTCGACAAAACTTGAGAGTATTATGACTATCACACCAAATGACAGTCGGATGATGAAATTGGATGCCAAGCTCGGTGAGAAATTTCTAAAGCCAAAGTGTCTAAATCATGACATTGACCTCTCTTCTATACTTGACCTCTACTGATAATAGAGAAATAGCTGACTGTTTTTTTCTTGACCAACATATGGGACCAAAACCCAAACTAAGCATGTACCCATACATGGACTTGCGATATGTGTTATCGCCAGCCCAATCAAAATTGGTGAAGCCCATGAGATACAATGCACAACATGTTGCATAGTGGATCCCATAACCTATGGTGCCCTGAACATATTTGAGGATGTGCTTGGAAACCTTTTAGTGTAGCTCATTAGGCTCATGCATGTACCTAGAAATTGCCCATACTACATATGAGAGATATGGTCAGGTGTGGGCGAGACATAGAAGGCTCCCCACAAGCTGTCGATACAAGGTGTTTTCAACTATTGGTGTATACCCGCCATCCTCAATATGTAACCTAGACATAAAGGGTGTGGCTTCCAAGTTGCATTCATTCATGTGGAATCTAACCAAGAGATCTTAGGCATACTTAATCTGAAATAGATCGATGCCTGAAGCATCCTAATTTCTCTCGAGACCAAGGAAATAGTGCAGTGGACCCATGTTCGTCATGAAGAACCTGTCGTGCAGAATGTCTTTGAATGCAACAATTGTTGAGGCTGAACTACCTATGATTAGGAGGCCATCAACATAGATAACTAGGATCAACAAGGAGTCTAAGGTTGTCATGAGCATGTAGATGCTTGGATCTGATTTGCATCTAACAAACTGTTGAGAGAGAAAGTAGGAATTCATCTTCACATACCATGCTCTAGGTGCCTACTTAAGGCCATAGAGGGAATTCTTCAGTCGACATACTAAGGATGAGTTTTGAATGAACCCCTATGGTTGATCCATGTAAATATCCCCATGAATGAAAAAATTATTTATATCCATCTATTGAACTCCCATCCCCTGGATACCACAATGGAAAGTTCCAATCATATGGAGTCCATGTTTTCTACAGGAGAAAAGGTCTCATCATAGTCTATCCTGTGGATATTTTGAAAGCCTTTGGAAACCAGACTTATAACTAATCACTTATCCATATGATTCCTTCTTGGTCTTGGAGATCCATCTGCATCTAACAAGATTCTTATCTGAAAGAAGCAGAACTAGATTCCAAGTCTGGTTTTCGAGGAGAGAGTTGTACTCCTTCCTGGCAGCTTCCTAGAAGGGATTCCCTGCATCCTCTGCATAGGTCTACGAATATGAAGCTAGAAACATATAATAATGCATGGGAATCACTGGTTTTTTAGTTGTGAGTGCATGAGGAGTATCCTCAAACAAAGACCTCATCTTCCTTTGATCTATTAGATCCCCCACAATGTCTCCTCTTGCATGTAGGGTGGTTTGTTCCCACCTGGGAATCTATGGTAGCTCATCATATACATGTTCATCATCTTTCAAATCAGATTCAGAGCTCATATATGAACCATGATCTTAGTGAGTGGACTCACCATCACTAATGTATGGTGCAGGAAGTGGTATCGAGGTATCTACATGTGGCTCCAATGGTGCATGCAAGGGAGTTTCATCAAGGTGAACATTGCACTCAACGATGAGCCTGTCAGTAGAGAGATCAAGTAACTTGTAACCCTTCACGTCATTTGGATATCCCATGAATATGCACACAATACTCTGTGAATCTAATTATTTCCTCTTTTCAGAGGATACATGGGCCCATGCGCTTGATCCAAATATTTAGAAGTGGGTGACTTCTGGTTTGTTGCCACTCCATGCCTCATAGGAAGTCATATCCTTGAAATATCTGTGAGTAGATATGTTTTAAATGTGGTTTTCATATTTAAGTTCCTCATTCTAAATATTGGGATATAGATATCTTGCATGCAACATGCAAGTGGTCATCTCCTTGAGGGATCTGTTCTTCCTCTCGACTACTTTGTTATGTTACTCAGTGTAAGGTATTGTGTGTTGAAGTTGTATACCTACCTGTAAACAAATATGTTGGAAATCTCAGTGATCTGGGAGGATATTGGTGGCCACCCACCTTGTGCAACTGGCTCAAAAAAAGTTTTTGGCAACTTACTATTTTTAGTAGTTTTTCAGTTCCTAAACTTTTAGGGCCATTTTGAGGGCCTAAACAATGATTTTTCACGATTAGGAACCTCAATGATAGCTAAAGTCTCCAATTGAGCCTCCTAAATGAAGATCCTCATCAATACCTCTCCAATGAGCTATTGGGCACCCTAAATGGAGATCGTATGCAAAAGTTATGACCCCAAGAATTTGATGTACTAACTTACCCCAACATGGCCCACAAGACTTTTGGCGCTTCATCTCCTAGGGTTAGGTTTTTGGATGTCTAGGGTTTTAGAATTCATGTTTATGGTAAAAATTCCTTCAGAGCCTCATTGTACTTATCTTCTTGTGAATGAGCATAGCTGTCACATCTCTTCTAAGAGATAAGCTGCCACCATTCTAGCAAGCTTGTTTTTAGTGTGCATTTTACAATTTTCAGCATATTTCTTATTTAATAGAAGTCAAGTTTTATTGTATCTTTGTTATTGTTCATTGTGTCTCTTTGTTAATATTATAAATTTGTATTCTCAATTTCTTTCTCTCATAAATATGGATCAGCGGTATCAGAGCAGTCTGCTCCTTATCATTTGTTTTAATGCATGTCCCCGAGGTGGTCAGGGTATAGAGATTTGGGTCTCGAGCTTGTTTCTCTTGAGGAAAAATTCTCTTGCATGCCTAAGAAACTGTCCATGGTGAACGAAAATAAATATGACGAGATGCCTTTCAAAAATTTTCTCGAGGAATCCCTTGAGAGACAGAGGAATGAGATGATGGACA
>JASDQU010372549.1:76217-97736 GCA_032191745.1 Picea mariana
ATGACAACATGATATTCTGCCATGTTGTTAGTTGTTGATCCTAAGAAAATACCTCATGAACTCACCAACTCATCAGAGTGGTAAATGACCCAAGCTGCAGAAGCAATGTTCTGGGTGTGTCGACTAGAGCCATATGCAAACTTGACAAAGATAGGAAAGGAAGATGTCATCTATGCACACAAACACAAGACAAAGTATAAGAGGCTAAGGAAAAACTCATTGATGCAATAGAAAAGACACACCAAACTAAAAATACAATATTGTACAAAGCACACATGCTAGATGTTCTATGCATAATACTTCTTAAGGTAAAGCCCATTTCAGGGATCACCCAGGGAGATTCCATCATAGTCAACTAGCTCATAGGCACCTCTATTAAAAATACGTTTCATGATGTAAGGACCATGCCATAGAGGTTCTAAATTACCTATCCCTAACTTATCATGAGCCTGGTCATAAACGAGGACTAGGTCTCCTTATGAAAAAGTACGAGGGTGGACGGATTTGTCGTATTGATTCTTGATTCACTTTTGATACGTCTCGTTAACAAGAGTGGCGTCACTATGTGTTTCATCCAACCTAGTCAGGTGTAAGAAGCATCCTTCTTCGACAGAAGTGTGAGGCAAGAGTTCTACTTTGAGTTTCAATGAGGGAATTTCGCACTCGATCGGTAAAACAACTTGTATGCCATATACTAAGTGGAAAGGAGTGAATCCAATAGCAGTTTTCAATGAAGTACAGTAAGACCAGAGAGCGGAGAAAAGTTGTAGATGCCAAGATGTCTTGTTTTCCCCTACCATACGTTGAATTAGGGTTTTAAGGACCTTGTTCATAGCTTCAACTTGTCCATTTTCCTGAGGATAGTACGGGGATGAGTTTTCATGGAGAAAATCCAACTTGGCATGAAACTCACTCATCATCTAGTTTTTAAAGTGTGAACCATGATTAGTGACAATGGCTTGTGGAACACCAAAGCGAGTGATTATGTGGTTGAAGAAGAAAAGTGTTTCAGTACGACCATCATTTAGAAAGGTAGGCATAAACTCAAACCATTTTGTGAAGTAATCAATGACCACAATGATGTAACCGTGCCCCCCGATTGAGGTAGGCTTACACTGCATGAAATCAATGCCCCATTTGGAAAATGGGTCAATGGAAATAATGGGATGCAGTAGAGCGGGGTGGATGCGTGCCTTTTTGTGAAAAACTTGGCAGGGTGGGCATTTTTTGACTACCTCAATACAATCTTTGAAAATAGAGGGCCAAAAGTAGCTGACACGTAAGATTTTTTGAGTTGTAGCCATCCCAAAAAGATGACCACCACAGGCTCCAAGGTAACAATCATTAAGAACGCGTTCATCCTCTTCATGAGTCAAACATCATCATAGGATAGTATCAATACCATGACAATACAAAGTGTCACCGATGATAAGGTAGCTGTTACACATCAAAATTGCTCAGATGGATAAGTGTCGCATTGTCCCTATCAGTCGTCGTAAGTGTCGCATCCTCCCTACAACTTTCGTAAGTGTCGCAAGTTGGTCATTAGTGTCGCAAATGATGTTTAGAGATGATGCTGTGACAACGACACTAAGGAGGCACTTATGACACCTCATATGACTGATTTGAAGGCCAAGAACTGATCCACTGGAATCAAATAGCTCTTGACACCTGAAAGAGGCTCTGAAACACTGATTTGGAAGGGGAGCGCTCCCCTACTATAGCTGCAGAAGCGTTGGCGCTCCTCTGCTATGATTCAAGGAGTGTTATAACGCCCCTTAGGCCCTTCTGGAGGAGCGTTGCTCACCTTAAGAGCGCTGGCACTTTCCCAAGGCACAGCAGGAGCGCTACAACGCTCTGATACCCCTTTTGAAGGAGCGCTCCCTAATCTGGGTCAATTGTTAGCCCGTTGAGAAGAATAAGGGAAGGAACATTCGAGATTAGGAGGCAGTTGTGCTCAAATTCTTGTTCTCATCAACAGATCCCTGATCCATAGAGAAGGTTCCCAACTGGTTCTAAACATATCTCAAGAGGTTAGGCCCTTCCTAACCTATATAAACAGGCTTCATGATGGTGGAAAGGGGGGGAAGAATGAATATGTGAAACTTATGATCTTGGAGGAAACTTACAGTTAGCCAAAGGAGATTGATCAGTGAAGCTTTTGTTATCCAGGTCGTGGACCTTTCAGGCAAGGGTTAGACGAAGAGGACTTGACGAAGCTGTCGCAGTCGCATCTACGATTGTAAGTATTGCTGTCATTATTCTCATTAATATGACACGCTTGGCCTGTTTCTTTCTAGTTTGTGTCTAGTGTTACACGAACTTATCATTTAGTGATAGATCTGTTTTCAAGCTAATGTCAATAGAGTAGGAAGTGGTCGTATCTTGTTTTGTCCACAGCTTTCAGAGAGGAGCAAAAGATTGGAGCGCAACTCGGAGCGTGCAGAGACAAACATCGATAAAAAGGTACTTCTATCATCCTCCCTTCTCATACATTAGTTTAGACAGATTTGAAAGGAAGTCAGTGTCCATGATAAGCATTTTTCTGTCTAGGGTTAAGGTCAAGCCTTAGAGGTCAATCTACTTGTCCGCAGGCAGATTTTCCTACAACAGTAGCAATGAGAGTGATGGCGAATACGATGACTCTCTTCACGAGAGATATCAGGCTGAAAATGTTGGGTCTGGAAATAAAGAAGGATATCTCCATACCAAGTGTCAAACATGTTAATGAGGAACAAAGTCTCATCGGGGAGAGAATCTCTGGGCTTAGTATCATCATCGTTGTCTAGAGATTTCGTCATTACATTTTTCTACACACCACCACAGTTATCACAGACTCTAACCCCATGTATCACATTTTGATACGTCAAGTTCTTGGGGGAAAATATTCCAAATGGATTGTCATCCTTTAGGAATTCGACAATTTGTTACACATCAAAAGTACTCATTACGATGATGGCCTAATGTTGTCATTACCAATGTCGTAAGTGTCGCATTTTGGCCACAAGTGTGACAAATATCATATTGTAATCTTGCCTATGTTGTGTCTCAGAAAACATTATCAAAATCACTTAAAAGACACCTCAAAAGATTGGTTTTGAAGAGGAGAAATCATTTGACAAAGAGTACCAGTCTTCTTCCATGGAAAAAACTACTCAAAAATCAATTATGGAAGGCATTTCTCCCCTATACACTGTCAGGGAGTGACAACACTCTGTACCCTCTTTTGGGGGAGCCTTGCAACACTTTGTGCCCCATTCTGAGGGAGTGCTGGCCCTTTTTGAGAGAATTTTGGACTGTTGAGGAAAATCAAGGAAGAATCCCCCTCATCTCTGGAGTTGGTTGGATTTAGATCTGAGGTCAAGGCTCGATCTTAGAGAAGATCCACAACTGAAGGAGAAGGATCCTCAACCTATCCCAAGAATATATTAAGTGGTTAGGCCTCTCCAAGACTATATAAGGAGGCCTCCTCATGGTGAAAGGAGGAGAAATTGAAGGCATCAAACTTATGATCTCATAAGGGAGATTTATCATTGAAGCATCATCATTTTGTGTGTATTATTTGAGCAAAGGGTTGGATAAGGAGAGCTGGGAGAGGCTGCTACACCTTCATCAAATGTCTGTAAGTATTCTCTATTGTTCTCATTAATATACATATGTTCTTGGCCTGTTTCTTTCAAGGTTTTGTTTATTCTACATGAACTTGTCTTTATTAGATAGATTTGGTTTTAGGCTAATCTTAGTAGAATAGGAAGCTTGTTCTGTCTGTGCTTGTTTTGTAGGACTTATCAAGGATCTTGGGGGTCAAAGCTCAACTCGGACTATGCGAGAACGAAGATCATTAAAAAAGTACACCTTTCTTCCTCTTATATATACATTAGTTTAGCTAGGTTTAAAAGAATGTCAGTGACAAACGTTAGCACCCTTTCTGTCTTGATCTTAGGAGTCTAGAGCCCAAGAGGGAATCCGCTTGTTCGTAGGGGGATTCTCCTGTAACAAAAATTGGAGACTCAACTGGGGATTTTTTAAGTGCGGGTGATTTTAAACCTTTCCAACACACTAAAGACATGACACAAGTAGAGGCTCCCTCATCCAAGATAGTGTGGTGAATTTGTTGATTGTGAACAACAACATCAATTTGGAAATCAAGTTGGTGGGAGAGTCGAGACGTAAAATTTTCCAGGTTAAACATGATATTGTTGGATGACTCAGGATCAAAAGTTCCAATAGCAGCGAAGATCATTCTACATTGACTGGGGCAGTGCTATAGAACTTCTAGCATAGACATAGCACACGGTGCTTGAGCCATATATTCAACAATGTTATAGTTCTGGGCAGAACGTGAACTAGGATTAAAGGTATATTTATGGATAGTGCTCTTGGGAGGGAGTAATATAGAGTAAAACGTAGGTTTAACTGGCATGTCGTAGGTCGTAGAGTGGGTGGTTAAATCAATCTTGTTAAACAGATAAATATGGGAACTTGTCGAGGCTTCGTCATGAGAAGGGTGGCTAGAACTGCCCCCTGGAGAGGGGGTTTGAGAAACCATAGATTGTTGTTGAGGAAAAGGCTAAGTAAGCACGGTGGGTTTGGAATCCCCCTTAAAAAAAAATTCCACTTCATAGCGATGTGGACAGTCTCGAGTGTAGTGATCTTCACCACAAATAAGACATGGGAATTTTGGCTTCCGCTGTGGTTTCTTTTCAGTAGCAGGTGGTGGGTTTTGAGCTTTGGGTTGTTTGTTGTTATTATTCTTCTTGGGTTTGTTCTTTGTCTTCTTCTTACCTCTGGATTGTTGTGAAGGGGTAGATTGAACTGCATTCACCTCAGAGATTTGAGTTTGAGGTGAGGTAGAGGAGAGTGTCGTCAAACTGGGAGTGGATGTCGAAGTAGATCGATTTTCCATTCCAGTTGATTGGGAAGGAGATTGGGTTTTGACGGAGCCGATAACTCCATCTACATGTGATGTGGATGACGATTTACATGGATCAGTAGTTGCACGAGTAGCATTTGGGATCAACTTGCACAAAGTACCAGATTGTGAATAAACCAAATCTAAGTACTGAGCCCGAGAAATGGCCTCTTCCTTGGTGACTACACCACCCATGGCGACATCACGAGCAATCGGGGGTAATAGTGATTTAGTAAACCATTCTACCAATAACTGGTCAAGAATGATTGCTTTGATCAACCTTCATCGTCATCTCCACTCATGAATATGATCAGAGATATGCACGGAGTTTGTCTAACAAAGGGAGGTCAAGAGTTTGGTACCCGTCTCGTATCAAATGGGTAGTTGAAAGTGCGTGAGAAAGGACATGGAAAGGGGGTTGAAATCTTGGAAAGAACCACATGGAAGTTCGATATACCACTTGGCAGTTGAGCCCGTAAATGTTCGCTAAAAAAGACATAAACTTATAGAATCGTCCATTAAGGAGTTCGATGAACACCATAAATGGAAATTCATCAAATGATTGTTTAGGGATTCACGAGGTTTACCGTCAAATTTTGGAATATCGAAAGGTAATTTAGCAGGGATCACTGGCCAAAAAGGATAATGCAATATAGGATCATTGGTCAACCGAGATAAGTCAAGGATATCCAGAGTCGTGAGAAATGGTAGTTGTCGATTAACTTGAGGATGATACTAGTGTGGCATAGGGACACCAGTAAGACCGTAAAATAGGTTAGGTGGATAATTGTATCCAGTAAGTCCTCCTACACACTGTTGTTGCTGACCAAAATAAACAAGATTCAATGATGGTTGAGAAACATGTGCATTTGGAGGATAACCTGATGGGTTCTGAGGATTATCAATCAGTTGATGGGTTTGCCCATAAGCAGGATAAAAAAAATTTCCATAAGGAGGATAAGGTTGTTTTTTTCCTTGAGGATATTTCCCCCCATGGAATAGAATATTTCCCGAAAAAGGAACGTGCCAAGGATTTGGTGTCACATTCTGTCCATACAATGAGTTATGGACTCCAGTCTAAGTTTGCCCCACAAGCAAAGGTTGTGTCCTAATTTGAGTTTGACAACCAAATGGAGGTTTCCCCCCAAATGGAAGCTACCCTCTAGAGGGAGTTTGCCCCCCAAATGGAGTTTTAGTGCCTAGAGGGATCTAGAAACCAGAAGTGAATGAATGACCGGAGACTCCAATGGATTAGAGCCACCAAGACCATATCCTCCAAACAAAGGTGTAGGGATAGAACCTCCAGTGGAACCTGGGTAGTGTTGATAATGGAAGGATTCAGAGATTTGTACCCAAGTGATAGATTTGGTCTAAGTGGTGTTCCAATCGGAGCCTGGGATGGTGTCACATTTTCGGTGGGGATTGTAGTAACATGCGGGACCATAGTCGAATGGGACATCTAGAGAGAAATGGTCGAACAAGGACCAATTGACTATGTGTCTGACATGACAGTTACACTACTGGGTGTAGCAGAAAAGTGATCTAAGGGTACCGTGTATGTAGAAGACTTTTTGGGTAATTGGGATACGACAGGTATATCAACACCTGCCCCTGAGATGAAAATATCGTCCACCATGAGAGGTGGGTTTCTAAATATGTCAGTAGTTCAAAATGGATTCTCACCTCCAAAGCCTGTGAGTGGTTCGGTTGGTATTCCAGAAGTGTCAACAACAAGTTCTCCGAATGAATTTAGTCAGAGAATACATTTCTCGTAATCGTGAGGAAGTCAGAAAGACTTTATAGAATTGGAAATTCAGAAATGTTCTAAAGAGTCAGTCCTTTCTACGTGTGAAGTAGTGGTGTCTTGGACCTCAATCTGTTGAGGAGAGCCCTCCGATGGATCAGTAGGCAAAAGTTGATAACCCTTCGGATATTCCAGGGGTTGCCATTGAATTCTGCGTGAACGACATGGATGGTCAATATTTCCCGAACCAAATACTTTACACAAACAATCTATGGCAAACTAACAAAAGGGAACAACAAACACTAAAAATATAGAAATCAAACCAAGAAAACAAAACCTTATCTCGATGATCGTACTAGTTGGTGATGAAATCCAATGTCACATGATCAAGTCAAGAAGGGGATAGGATATGAGTGGGTGGAACAGTTACGATGGCAACCTACTTAATGGACTTATGCCTTGGTGCAAGATTCCACACAGTAATTGTGGATTTACCCTTCAACGAGCCTGAGTGAGTTTGACCAACGTCTTTTCCAGGTATAGTGAGACTTCCCTTCACCATCACCTTGTGTAAGAACCTAAATATTATGGATACTAAGGACACCAACTCGCAGTCAACCCCTGGGAGGGTATAGTCGATAGTCTAGTCCGAACATATGGGTAGGATAACAAGTCTGAAATCCTTCGAGAGAACTAAGGACAAGTGGACTGGTAGAACTTCAGAGGACCCCGAACAGATTCAGAATTCATGAAGCACCGAGACCAAATGAAAACAATTGAACCTCAAGAAGAACCCCCAATATATGATTTGACTACTATGAATGGTTGAACAACGAAGGGATAATATTCATAACTCTCTCGAACGTGACCTCGCACATAACCTCTGTGTGAGAGGGGGATCCCAGAAATCCTATATGACAATTGGATTTTCTCTCCCTATCGCAAGATGCTAGTGTTTGTTTTGAATACTTTGGAGAGTTGTACTCACAGCCTAATCCAAAGCGCTAATCCTAATCTAATGTTGGTGGAAGATTCTAAAAACAAAAATTTCTAGATCAATTTTAAATAGTGGAAATTTTGTAGTTGTTATTTACTCAGGGGTGTATGAAAGTGAAACTTGATGGTATAATGACTCAATTCCCAAAAAATGCATAAGAGATGATAAAAAATCTTTCCTTTCAATGAATGTCTATTTAAGGGAAGGAGAAAAAATTTATTTTCACTGTCAAACACTAAGATGCAATATCCTCATGCAATTGTTTCTCAGTCAAATCCAATATAATGCTAATTTTTTCATAGAATTGTTCTAAGATCCAAAAACCAATAAGAAAAAATATATCATTTTGTTTATGTGTGAATGATAATCAATCTGATGTAAAGCTTCCTATGTCAATCAGACTTTAAGATCAATGAGATTTAGACAATCAGAAGCAAACTTCACACAAACAAAAACACACTCTCATTGTGATTAAACAAGAAACAAAAAGGAAAACCAAATTTGCAAAAGAGAACCAAAAGTCTCAAACAAAAGAGAAATGTTGGAAAACTGACCTCAAAGATCAAATGTAATGGTTCACAGATCTTTGATTTTCCTTACCATATCTTTCATTCAGTTAGATAAATGAGAAGAACACAGTAATTTGATTCCAAGTCTTCAAAAGAGAAGAGTGACTCAAAGTAAGGAAAAAATGTCAAAAAATCCAAACAAAAGGTAATCAATTCTCATAAAACAAAGTGTTGAAGGCCAAAACAAAGATACATTGAGGTTGTAAGAACTCTGAGAAAATGAAAACAACACAAAATGGACTCAGGGACTAATTCCCTACAATATTTCTAATAGAAAAAGAGAAGCACTCTGTTGTCAAGGGAACCAGAGTGTTGCAATGCCTTGTGGAAGCCTGGTAGGGAGCGCCAACACTCTGGTAGCAGAGGCAGGGGAGTGCTAGCTTCTCAAAATTCAGAAAAATGCCCAGAAATCCAAAAAATCAAGCAAACTCAGAAATTCAAAGTGTATAGGATGAAGTAAAGATCCAATCAACACATATAAGAATCAGAGACACGGTTTGAATAATATAAAAAAAATGAGAAAAGTATAAAACAAGATCTAGGAAGGAAACCAAAACTGAAAGCTTCAATTTCCCCAGTGGAGTCGCCAATTTCAGTTACAAGAGAATCCCCCTATGGACAAGTGGATTCCCTCTTGGGCTCTAGAATCCTAATACCAAGACAGAAAGGGTGCTAACGTTGGTCACTGACATCATTTTAAACCTAGCTAAACTAATGTATAGAGAAGAGGAAGAAAGGTGTACCTTTTTTTCAATGTTCATCCTTGCACAGTCCGAGTTGATCTTTGATCCCCAATCTCCTCGATAAGTCCTGTAAAAAAAACAAAGACAGAACAAGCTTCCTATTCTACAAAGATTAGCTTGAAACTAGATCTATCTAATAAAGACAAGTTCATGTAGAATAAACACAAATATATGTATATTAATGAGAACAGTAGATAGTATTTACAGACCTTTGATGAAGGTGCAACAACCTCTCCCATCTCTTCTTTTCCAACCCTTTGCTCAAATAATACACACAAAATGATGATGCTTCAATGATAAATCTCCCTTATGAGATCATAAGTTTGATGCCTTCAATGTCTCCTCCTTTCACCATGAGGAGGCCTCCTTATATAGGCTTGGATATGCCTAACCACTTAAGATATTCTTGGGATAGGTTGAGGATCCTTCTCCTTCATTTGCGGATCTTCTCTAAGATCTAGCCTTGACCTCAAATCTGAATCCAACCAACTCTATAGATGAGGGGGATTCTTCCCTGATTTTTCTCAACAGTCCAAAATTCACTCAAAAAGGGCTAGCGCTCCCTCAGAATGGGGCACAAAGTGTTGCAACGCTCCCCCAAAAGAGGGTACAGAGCGTTGGCACTCCCTGACAGTGTATATGGGAGCGTTTCCTTCCAAAATTGATTTTTGAGTGGTTTTTTCCATGGCAAAAGACTTGTACTCTTTGTCAAATGATTTCTCCTCTTCAAAACCAGTATTTTGAGGTGTCTTTTAAGTGATCTTGATAATGTTGTCTAATACACAACATAGGCAAGATGACAGTATGATATTTGTGACACTTGTAGACAAAATGTGACACTTGCGACATTGGTAATGACGACATTAGGCCATCATCGTAATGAGTAATTTTGATGTGTAACAACTTCACAGGTCAAGTAGAGTATTGCACACTACAACAATAGACCTATGCACAGATATTCTCTTTTCTTTACTTCAGATCCCAACAATCACAGTTTCATGTCCCGACAATGAAACCATTTGTTGGCATAGAGGCATACCTAGGGTTCAATGCTTCAACAACGCACCAACAAAACCCTAACTATTGACCCTTTTTCCAACACCTGCGAATCAGGTGAAGTCTCACCCGAGGTAGAGGCAACGGGGGTGACAGGACTTAGGTGTCTGTAACCAATATGGGACACAGTTCCATGATTACAATTACTTCGCAAAGTACTTAAGAACAACATGTATTAGTTTATCATCATTATTCACATCGTAGAACAAACCCTAAGAATAGATCGACACAATAATACTGACAAAATACACATCACACGTAGGAGCATAAAGTAGATCTAGCAAATTCAACATAAATAAAGCACTAAGCATTCATAGATCTATCTATCATGCATAACCATCAGTGCACTAAGCAGATTCACAGCATAAATATCATAGCACCAAGCAAACCATCAACACATCACCCTAGTGTGGGGCTACATCCACCAACGAATTCTTCTTCTTTATTAGTCTTCAATCTCTTACATTCTTCTTCTCCTGTGCACTAAGCCACAAAGCGAAGCTTCGCACCGAATAGGTGATCTGCACAGATCCACCTTCCCAAAATCAGGTCAAGGCACAGAGCCAACTCCTCTACTAAGAACAGAGCCTTACATACACATTATGTTGCACTAAGCAACCCCAAAACTACTTGCCTCTTGCACTTAGCTAATTACGTCCCCCTCACTACATTACATTCTTTCTTATTTATACAGTTACAAAAAGGCCTGATCATGGGTAAACCCATGGGTTGACATCCCATAAACCCTAATACAAAACCCTAATGAACCCCTTGTTGGGTCCACAAATCAAGTGAGATCCCGTAATCTCAACTCCGCCTGGGCGCTCCATCCTCGACCAACCTGTCAAATTCCAAAAAGGTGGTCAAGCCTGACCAATGTTTCCTCAAAACTTGGTCGAGGGACAACACTTCTTCTAAAGCTAGAACTTGGTTTTAACCTGAGAAACCATCTAGCAGGGAGAAAATATCAGAGCCAGACACGGTCTGTGGGAGTTGCTCAATTGGTGGGACTGGGTAGTTGTCCTTTTCTGAAGCTCTGTTGAGGTTTCTAAAATCTAGGAATAGGTAGATCTCCCCCAACTTTCTCCTCATAGGAACCAAATTTTCTACCCATGCAAAGTGTCTAACCTGGAAGATAATTTTGGCATATATTAGTTTCTTTAACTCCTAACACATGAGAGGCTCCAGGGATGAGTGTTATTTCTAGAGCTTCTATTGGAAGGGTTTTACTTTAGGCTTTAACGAGATAGTGTGTTGAATGATACGAGTATCATAAGTTTTCAGATCTCAGTAGGACCATGCGAAAACATCTTGATATTATCTAAAAAGTTTGAGATAGGACTTCCTTTCATATTTAGATACTGTCTTGCCAAGATTTATATTCTTGGGGTTTTTCGGGTTTCCTATATTTATAGTTTCGTGCATGGGACACGAACTCCCCGTCTTTGCGTTCTTTGACTCTTTAAATCTTTCCCTCGGGTCAAAAAGGTTCTCTAAATTGGCTACTCCCTTCGGTATCTTATGAGACCTTGGTTTGTCATTCGATTGATCTGTATGAGGATCGGTTTCCACTAATTTCTCCTGGAATACTTCATCGTCAATAGCCAAGTCTTTAAAACTATTCCAATTGGTCAAAAAGTTGATGATCTATTCATCTCCTTCAAAGACCTTCTAATTAGAAATATTGTTGGGCACCGAAGGTTTGTAGAGTAGCTCCACAGTGAATCGAGAGGCTTCATAGTCTTCTAGCGATGATATCCTAGAGGCAACGATGACCAGAGAATCAACAAGAGTGTTCTTTGTTCTGGGGATCATTGTAATGTTGAAGTCTTCAAAATGTTCTATCAGTCTGTGCACTTCCTGTTGATAATTCCTCAGGTGGGGAGAGTTTCAATGTATAGTGTTCCTTAATTGTCTAACAATGATTTCAGAATCTTCGAAAACCTTCAACTCTTTAACGTTTAAGTCTATGGATTTCTTCAGCCTTGGTACTAGAGCTTCATACTCAGCGATGTTGTTTGTGCATTCAAATTCTAGTCTACATGATAGGAAAATTCGTTTACCCTTTGGTTCAATGAGGATGCACCATGCCCATGACCCTTCTTTTGATTTAGATCCATCGAACTATAAGGTCCACATTTGTGAGCGAAAACTGTGAACTTCCTTTTTCCTATCACTTTCCTCCTTTCCTCTTATCTGTTTCGTGGTTTCTAACGCATGTTCCTAATAGAAGAGGGTTTCCTCCATCGTCGTTGGTAAATTTTCTTGAAAACTTACTTCATAATTTTGAGTAAGAGGGACATCAGATGAGAGGGGGGAGAAATTCTTGAAATCAGAATCACAGGAATAATTTCCTAGCACGGGAATGTATGTCGATGAGGGTTCATTAAGGGTTTCCAGGTCGGTGCCTATGTGTTTTAGATATCTTTCCCTATCGATTCTGATCATATTCGTGTGTCCCTTTAATTGTAGCCAAAGGTGAGCCCAGTCTGTACTAAAGTATCCATTTAAATTCTCAGGCCAATCTCGACTCAGTAGCAGTCCATAAGATTCTATGATATCTACTACAATGATGTCAATTACTTGAACAAATTTTGGGTGTGTCGCTATTCTGATCATTACATCTTTGAGCTCTCCCATAACCTTCACCTGGGTTCTATCTAGTTTTATTACATGTTTATCTCTTTTGAGGGGGACTACGTTTAATTTTTTGCAAATAGGCAATGGCATAACATTGGAGGATGCTCTTGAGTCAACTAAACAATTATGGAGGTTTTTGTTGAAGACTTAAAATGTCAAAAGGAATGGTGGGACAAAAGGATTTCCCTTCTTATCTTCAGAGAAGATGTTCACAGTTGGTTTATTTCTTAGATTGTGGGAGTCAAATTTTCTCCTTGGTCAGTGATTGTTGTAGGTTTTCTACTGATTTCAATGCTTGTAACAGAAAGTTCTTTTGCTGAGGGATTTTACACATGTCCATGACCAATATGTTTTCCTTCAATTTTTTCAAATATTCTACTATGTTGTAGTCTATCTTGGGCGATTCTCGTGTATGGATGTTTATAGGGTTTCTTTGGGGAACAAAATGTGCTTTCGGGTGATCGGGAGCTGGTTTTCCTCCTGAAGTTTGGGTTGTAGTGAGTTCATTTGAGATAGGTTGAACTTTACTTCATGTTTTCACAACCAAGACTTCTACAGGTGGTTCTTGAACTTCAAATAGGTCATCGAAAGGCATTGGTAGGTCAGGGTCCCATATTAACATAGTTGTTTCTTCTGGTGGATCAACTTCTTCTTGATCAACAATATTCATAACTGAGTTGCTTGATTGTTTGGTTAGGGAAACCTCATCTAGAAACTGGTTGGCCATCAAATTCATGGCATGCACCCATTGTGGGCAATCTCTTTCAGAGTGTTTCTCCTGGTGATAGGTATAGAAAGATTCGGATGACACATTTACTAGATCAATGTTCAAGTTAGCCGGGGGAGGTTCAATTTCTTTGAACAGTGGATTTATTTTGAAAAATGGTTTATAGGGCCTCTGGCCTTGGTTTGCTTCCCCTGCACTTCTCTTCATGTCTATGATTTCGTTCGACAACTTCTTAACCATGCACTGTAGGTATTATATGTCTACACTTCCCTTTTCATAAACTTGTTCTGTTTGTTTCCCTGGGGGTATAGTCAACAGGAATCCTCTTCTAGGAGGAGGTTGAACTTCCTTCTTAACTAATGAGACCTAGCCTTGTTTACATCCCTTCATTTGGAACTCTATTGTTTTGGCTTCTTCAAAATTATCAGCTAAGGTTGTTTTGGCAACCCTCTTCACAAACATGGAAATAGAAGTTGGGAGAGCATTAGCATATACTTTGATTTGCAACTCCTGAGTAGATTTAGCTTCGGGTTTAAATTTTTTTAGTATAGTGGTGAATCATTAATTAAAGTCTTTCACCTTCTCCTTTTAACTCATGGTGGTGGTGAACAACTTGGCCATCAAAGCTCCCGTAGTGGTTTCTTCTGCAAATTTATCCAAAACATCTTTTTGAAACTTTGTACAACTAGTTATGGATCCTAAAGGTAAGTTAAAATACCATGTGGAAGACGAATTCTCAAAAGTATAGGGGGAAATCATGCATACTACGTCTGTGTGTTGGACATTCATTAGTATGATCACTAGTATGAATTTTTTGATATGGTTTTCCGACAATCCTGAGGTTTCAGAGTCAAATTTAGGGAGTAACTTTTCTGGATGTTGAGGAAGGTTATGTACTCGTCTAGGGATGGCCAGAGAATCTCTTACCAACCAAGGTTGATTATTCTGAGGTGGGTTTCCCCTTTCTTCACTATGATCATTTATATCTTCCAGGTCATTTGATCCGGAAAATGAGCGTTCTGAGTTAAACCCTTCCTCATCGAAAAAGTCGTCAGGCCCAAAGAAGTTGTCGGCTGGTGTTTTAGGGATTAGATTGAGGGGATGTTCAATTTCATTGAGGGATAAATCTATCAGGTCTTCTACTGTATGCACAAAAACCTAGTCAATGGTTTTCTTACTTGTTTTCTATGAGGAAGTAACAGATATAAGGGAAATGCTCCGATCTGTTGGGCGTAAGCTCTTGTGATTCTTCTAAACTGGTTCAACTCCTCGTGAGGAAGAGCGTAAGTAATATCAAAGAATATATGTTATTCCTCTTGTTGGGGTGAGTTACTCATTTCAGGGGTACTCAATGTGTGTGGGATGTCTTGGGAATGAATAGCCATGCATGTGGGTTGTTTTGAATCTACAGGATGAGTGAAATATTATGTCAATAATATTGTCAGCCATTCATTCTTCAGGCCCTCATTCTAGTGCCAATTCTGTTGAGGGGTCCTAAATCCCTTTAACTCAATAGTAGGAACCAAACCCACCACCAAGGCTCAATTAGACTCTGCAACGTTTAATGGTGGAATGGTTTTGCAGATCTTGCGATCCGACCAACTAATCGATGGGATTTATGTAGTGATTGACAGGATGTCTTCTAGTGAAAAGCTCCTCCTTCGGTTCAAATGTTCTCTTTTTGTATTTTCTCTTATAGGTGGGACCGATACAAGATGAATGCTAGTATAAACCAGCTGGGTAACAAAGGGGAAAGGACTTAACTACTGAAGAAGGATGATTTTGGGATAACCCTTCTACTCAAGCATGAAGACAATGATTCTTACACCCACCACAAGCTTAGTACTAATACATTAACCTACTAGTGTTCCAATTATTGACTGAGATATGATTATCAGAAGAAAACATACATGCAATAAAAGATGGCAATAAAAATAGTTTCCTTGACTCTAATTATCAATCACATATTAACACAATGATTTACTTGTCATCATTAAAGACAAAAACTATAAAAATATTGAATCAAATAACTTATCAACAGATTCAGAGGCTCTTACTCGTTACAACATCCATTCATGAGATAAAATAAAAAATTCTTCTTCTTCAGATCCAATCACACATGCTTTTGACGAAAAACACAACTTTTCTCTGGTCCTAAACAAGACTTCTCAATTAAGGTAGCTCCGAAATAGTTCTTTACAAATCCAAAAATGAGGGTCTTTGCAACAACCATCGACCTTTAACTAACAGGTCAACCCTCTTATTTATAACATATTATTAACTAAAAATAACTATCAAAAGTGCAGCTAAGTAAAACATAAAATTTCCACATGGCCATTTGACGAAGAGTTCCTCGCAAGTGTTGGCATACATAAAATTTTGTTGGCTCATCGAGGCCGAAAGGATATCCTTTATCTCCATTGTCTGTGCCTGATATTTGATTACTTTAGCACTCAAATGTTGTAGCACTGTCCAAGCCTTGATCAGGTGCTCCATGAAATATTGTACTTGTCCTAGCGCCATGTTCGCCACCTTTGTTATCTCCACAGCCCACACTGAGTCTTGCTTGGCACGTAATTTGACTATGTCATGCAAGTCGACAAAGTCATCGGGTGTGAAGAATCCCTCCACCATGAGGCCATCACCTAGATGGTGTCATGTCGTTCATATAACTTCACAACGAAATTTGTATTTAGATTCTCCTTAGGGTCTCTGAGTTTGCAGTATTTCTGAACTTCTACAGGAAGGAACACTCAGACACACCCACCATTGTCATTGTTGATTATACATTTATGTGTGTCTATGTGGTCAATGAGCCACTTCATTATTTATATGGAGGGGAAAATGGGAGTTCTACTTCCCACCATATGTAGGTATGATCGTGATATGTTCGAAAACACCTCGTCATCGAGCACCCTTACATTTGGATCACTGTGTGGGACATATTCTGGGTATTCCTCTTAGTTGATATTGTTAGAGTTCTCCCCAATATGGGAGTGCCATATTGGACCATGTGCTTGCCTCTGTATCTCCAAAGACCAGAGTCTATATGAAAACCTTCTTCATTACTGTCTTAATGAAAGGTTCTGGCCTTAGAGTGTATTCCAATTATTTTGCGGCCCTTGGAGAGGAGCCTTCGCCTATCTCTAGTTCTTTTAGCTTCGGTTCCCTCGACGATCATCTGGTGGTTGAATTTCTTGGAGGCATTGTTCCTGCAACTAAAATAAAATTTCAGAGATTGCGTAAAACAAAAGCTAGATAAAAACATATGAATTACAACCAACAAATTTACAAACTCAGATACATACCTCTGAATCTTGTTAAAACCTGGTTATTTTGACAATAATGGGAACGATACAGCCTTCGAGTCACTCGTCTTTCTCCTTCGAATGCTCCAGAATTTTCTTATGCACGAAATGCTTTCATTTACAATGGATCAAGAGAATTTAAACAGGATAGAACTTATCGTGTCGCATCAGCCATTTAATTTGGGTTATGAATGAAATTTTAACAAATATGTCGTCGAATATCTATAACTTAAATTCATCGTGGGTTGACGGTGAAGGAGCGGGTGGTGATGTGGTCTATTGGTGATTTTAAATGGTTGTTTTGATTGGCGCACGAGGTAGAAACTAATGCAGGATTTGGTATTAATTATCTCCTTAAATGCTCAAAATTCGATCATTTCTAATGCTAAAATGTCCCATCATATCTCTCTCTCAGTGGGTGGATCGAGGATCAGGGATGCGTTATGAACGTTTTTCTTGATGTATTTCTGCAAAAAACTCCAACTCCAATCAATTTCACCGTATAGTGTTGTCGTGGAAAATCTGACTCGAAGGTGTGACTCGAACCTAGGGAACCAAGAATGACTCAGGATAAAAATAGACCATGCGATCTTCCTACCGGGTAAAGAAACATGGTGATGAAGATCAATGAATTAATGTATTAATTGGAGTCGATAATTTCCTTAAGTTAAAACAAACCTTAGCTTGTCGATGCCGAAAAAGTATCAAGGGTCGGTGATCGAGGATAAAACTATCAAGTTCTTTCTTTGGATTAGCTTCCTCGAAAAAGTATCAATGTCAAAAATGCATCGGGGATTGATGATTGGGAATAGCCTTTAGCACGGTCAAAATGTTTTTTGTGATCCTTTTAGGTTTTCCCTGATTCCGATAAGTGTGTCGGGCATCGACTATTGGTGATATCTTTTCTCTCTTCGTTAACATCTACCCCCCTCATCTTTTACTGATGCCGAAGGGGAATCAACTATCAGAGATATCCTTATGCAATACTTGACGCAAACAAATAACTTCCTTTCTCCAATGCCGATGGAGATCGACGCTTTACGACTGAGGTTTCCTGAGTGGTTCTTTTCTTCTTTGAATTCCTTCTGATGTCGAATCTGAGCGCATCGGGTGAAGTGTTTTGGTTTTTGACTCTTTATTCAGGTGTTAAAGCCTTTTAAGTCATGGGGTTTCATAAGTTTAAATAAACTTGAATAGGTGATGAGAGTCATGAGAATAACAAAATACAAAACATTTCTCAAAATGAAGTCGAATAAGATAGTGCAAAAGATCAAGTGGTACCCAAAAAACAAATAAAATGACAGAAGCTTTTTAGGGTGTGTTGAGTGCTCAACATGTCCAACACAAGGGAGGCTTCCTTGGTGACCTCAAGGGATTAAATAACAACATTAAGGAAGCTTACATCTCCCTATCTTTGTCACCTTGATGTTAGGTCTAGGTCTTAGAAAGGAAAGGAATATAACGAGGTAATTAATTCACTTGTACGAGACAATAAACAAATCCAAACCACAAAATAGGCAATTACCAAGTCATTTATTTCATGAATGGCCTCTTATACACTAGATAAAAAATAAAGCCAATTTTTATTTCAAATTATGATGCAAACCCCCTTCCCTTTAAGGGGATTCTTGACCTCTTGGTCTTGGATCATTTGAGATACTGAGTGGAGTGACTCTTTGAGTCCCTACGGTTGCCCAAAACAACTATACATACATAGGCCCCTTTCTCCCAAGTGATCACGGCTACAACCGTGGGTCTATCCCTTCATGATTAGGACTTCAGGGATATCTCGAGCTCTTCTTTCAGTTCTTTATGAATCTCTCTTCTCTGAATATTCAGACTTCTGCCACGCGTCTCCTCAGATTTTTCGTCCCAACTATAGTTTGGGTTTCATGACTTCACAAATCTCTAGGTCTTTTGCCCACGAACTTTCGAACTTCCAACTCTGGGATTCCTTAATCCACTACCACATGCTCTCCCAGAAATCAACGACTAAGATCAAATCACGAGTTTGGAATTCGTGATTCTACGCTTACGATCCTTCCATATTTCCTGAACCATGAAGTGCCAAAGCACCCTGCGGTCAACTCCCGCGCGGTTCTCCTTGATCTGATGGTTTGAAATCATTCATATTCCTCCTGGACGAATCATGTCCACTGAATTTTATGGAGACTTCAAGGACTTATCTCCTTCCAGATTTTTTGTCGTTCCCTCTCCTGAAATTTTCTTCCTCGATTTTCTCTTGTTCCTCTGAACACTTTCTTCGACACTTGGTTGAAATCCTAACCGGTGCACACCTTGCAATAGGTTCTCTTCCATGCTCAACTCCTTTGTGGGTGATTTCTCACTCCTTGTGACTACTTTCCACAACTTCTCTCTTTTGTGACTAAAATCACGCTATTCCTCCTTGAGCTTTCGAGTTCAAAAACTTGGTCACACACTCTTTGCAGATGTTTATGCACTCCTTTCACATACAAGTTCTCTCTATCTCTTATGAGATTCGAGTCGAAACAAACTCGGTCACACATTCCTTGCAGACGCTATGCACACCTTACACTCACTCAAATAAGAGAAACATATGAAACTTATTCACTCTCCATAGTGACTCATATATTCAACCCTGTAAATGCATTCATGGATACAAGAACAAGGAATAACAGAGAATTGAGAACAAACAAAAAGTGTACCATTCAATCATTCATATAGACACAATAATAACACACATTTGGGACAATATTCCTCTTCTATATTCTTTCAATTGAACCTTACATACACTCATCCACTACTTCTCTGTAGCTCTCAACTCTTGAATACAATGGCAATCTATACATTAGATTCAACAACCTCTTCTTGGCAACAATACAAAGCATTATACAAAGGGACTCTTCGAGTCTTTCCCTCCAACTACTCTAAAACTATCCTATCAAAATAAAATCTTTCAACTACTTAACGTTTATTACAATAAATATTGAGTGAGACAGATAAGAGATGACACTCCAAATCTATGCTACGATCCTTCACATTAAATAAAAATACATCCCCCCATCGATCTTACACGATGGCTCGGCCTCCGATCATTAAAATGTTCATAAATCAAAATCTTTGTGAGATACTCCATTAATACACTAACTTTGGAATTCAAAATATTTCAAAATATGCACTAGTGTGCCCAGCTGTCCTCCACACGCACTTTGTTGGTGATGCTCCTGCATCATAGTCCTCTGGTTGAAAAAATCATGGACTCATGTCCATGAGATCCTACACCAATTTTCCATGCTTTTGGATGTCTTCTTCACCAACCCAACTGGGATCTTCTACTAGTTGTCCTTTCCACTTTACTAAATAATCAAAATATATCTTCCTTCGGGTCTTCTTACCAACTCATTGATTTATGATCTTCTCCATTTGCAGCTTCTTTGCTACAGGCATCTTCTTTCTCCACTGGATCTCTCCTCAATCTTCTGACCCTTTGGTTATATCTTCCCTGTACAGATACAGGTCTGCAATGTTGAATATGGGCGATATACCCACATCTCCTAGTAGCTCTATTTCATAAGCATTCTCTCCAAATCTTCTTTGGATTTTACATGGACCTATATTTTTCAATTTCAACTTATTATATGTTCCCCTCGAGAACCTCTCCTTCCTTAGATGTGATAGAACTTGATCTCCAAATTCAAACTCAAGATTCCTCATGTGATGATCAATTATGTGCTTGTATTCATTGCTGCTCTTCTTCAACTGCTCCTTGATCTGATTATGAAGTTCCTGCATTTCTACAACGAAGTATTCGGCTCCCACGCTCCTAAATTCACTCTACTTCAGATTTCTTAACTCTGACACTCCTCTCGGATTCATTCCATACACGATTTGAAATGGGCTCTTCCCAGTGCTTTTATTCACTAAGTCATTGTATACAAACTTTGTTTGTTCTAGAATCTGATCCCATTGACTATGGTGTTCAATGACCAAACTCCTAAGAAAATATCCTAAGATTTTATTCACCACTTTGATCTATCCATCCATTTGTGGGTGATATGTAGAACTAAAAGATAACTCTGTCCCCATCTTCTTCCACAATGTCCTCTAGAAATGACCAACAAATTTGGTATCCCTGTATGAAACTATACTCCTGGGCAATCCATGGAGTCTCACAACCTCCTTGAAAAACAAATTTACAACATGCATTGCATCACTGGTATTCTGGCATGGGATAAAGTATCCATCTTCAAAAATCTGTCCACTACCACAAATATGGAATCACTTCCTATTTGTGTCCTTGACAATCCCAACACGAAATCCATGCTTATCACATCCCAAGGCCTCTCTGGAATAGGCAATGGTTGATACAACCCAGTGTTCTTATTATGGTATCTTGCATTCTTCTTCCCCTTGGCATACTAGAAAATTTTACATTTGTTCACAAACCTCTTCACCTCTGCTCTCATACCTGGACAATAATATGAACCGTTTTGATCCGGATTATTTTCGGCACGAAATGAGATTGGAGATATAATAAATAAATGCACAGAGATATCGCTGATATTCAATAATATAACAGAAATGTATCGAAGATGCAACCATAAACACAGATATACAGTAATACACGATTTCTATTAATGAAAGAAATGTATAGAGACTGTAAAAATATAGAGTGGAAGACTCGCTAGAATGGTGGCAGCTTATCTCTAAGAAGCGATGTGACGGCTACTCGCATTCGCAAGAAGATGATTACAATGAGGCTCTGAAGGCCTTTTTACAATAAACGGGAATGCCAAAAGTCCTAGACATCCAAAAACCTAACCCTAGGAGATGAAGCGCCA
>JASDQU010372549.1:97896-109307 GCA_032191745.1 Picea mariana
ATTCTTGTTCCAGGAAGGTACACACAACTCTTCTTTTGCCTCAATTTCAAAAACATAGACCCTTTGAATTAGGTAACCAATGAGAGGGTGCTCTAAGATTGACCATATCCTTGCTATCTGATCCCTTGAGGTTACCATGGATGCCTCCCTTGGGATGGACCCCATCCATCCCTGAAACGTGGGGATTTCCCACTAAGGTGACAGTGGTGGGTTATCTTGTAGTTACACTAATTTTATTTACTTGTATTAAGACTTGGACAAGTACAAATTGTGCAATAATAGGTTTAACCAAAACAAATTAACATGCAACAAAATAGTACTTATCACCTGAAAACATTATCAATGACATAAAATTTCAGCATTTACTTATTTATCCAAGTCGCTAGGAAAATAAAAACCCTAGTTGTAGCAACATACCATCCAAGAAAGAAAAAACATCCAAAAAGATCCTTCTTCAACAAGTGCGCAGGAGATCCAAGAGACAAGAAAGACTAGAGATAAAAAAAATTATCTCTCCCACACAAGTGTGAGGAGTGAATGTGATGATGAAAATGAAATGGAATGCTAGCTTTATTTGTAAGGAAACCCTAGCACTCAAATAGTCCAAAATGTCAAAATTCATGTCTACAAGTGGGATCGAACCCTCAAGTTAGCTTATACAAATTTCAAAACCATGAAACCAATACATAAATGGTCACATGTGTGGTAGGTTCATGATTCCAATGGGCTACGAGGGCCTCTCCAAGGCAATGTGTCATCGTCTAAGGTGCAAGTGTGGTGGAAAATTCTACGCCACATCTCAAGACATCATTGGTGTCCAAGTGGTAGAAAACCCCATAATTTATGTCAAATCCTAGCATGACAACATCATCCAAATGCCCAACGTCCAAGGTAAAAGGGATATCGTCTAAAGAGGAGAAGGTTTTATATCGTCTCTATATGTCCTCCAATAATCTCCCTGTGCAATCTCTTCCATCCAATGCATAATAGTATATGAGTTGTAGAGTCCAGGGTGTGGTATTTCTGCCCATA
The DNA here is from genome assembly GCA_032191745.1 of Picea mariana. Classification (NCBI taxonomy): domain Eukaryota; kingdom Viridiplantae; phylum Streptophyta; class Pinopsida; order Pinales; family Pinaceae; genus Picea; species Picea mariana. The sequence continues at coordinate 98,929 of JASDQU010372549.1, forward strand.
TTTGTGCCATCGTAACCATATATATCAAAATCAAGCACATTTGTCCATCATCCAAGGTCTATAATGTTGATGTTTTAGCATCAAGAATACATTCTCCTATATTGGTCATGTTGATTTGACCAAGGGAGTATGATACATTCACTCACGGGGCGATGTTGATTTGGATAGTGTTGAATGGCCCAGGATGTTGATGTTTCTCCAGTTAGAAACATTAGGCAGACATTCTCCCATATTGATCATGTTGATTTGACCAAGAGAGAATGATACATTCACTCACAGGGCCATGTTTATTTGGCTAGTGGTGAATGGCACATGTGTAGTCTTTCTCCTAATAGTCATGCCAATTGGACGAGGAGTGATATAGTCTCGAAATGCTCTCACATTTCTTGCTCAAGGATGGAGTGATCTATTTTTATAGGGCAGGTTTGACTTGTTTACAAGTCTAGTTTAATGTTGAAGATGTAGGCTCTAGAGACCCCTTGTGATGAGGGGCTTCTCGGTGAATATACTCAACATTAGATACCTATATTAATTAGACGTGCATGTGAGGAAATGATCATCAACATAAATATAATATATAAATAATATATTTATAATATAATGTATAAATATAATAATCAATAATCAATAATTAATTAATTAATGAAAAGAAAATAATGAAAAATACATGTCCATTAATGAAAGGGAACTCTGCCCAGGTATATATATTGGGGCCCTCAATTGTAATATATCATCTCATATAATATTTACTTACAATAACCTCTCATCAAGTTTGCTAAGTCTTGTTGAGATTTCCAGTGTGTAATTATTCTATGATAACAATATCATTTAAATCATAAGGTAATAATTATCAGATCTGAAACTCTAAAAACTCAACATGGTATCGGAGCCAGTCTTTTCCGGAAGTAGTTAAAATATTTCAGTGCCAGATCTAATAGATATACTTTAGATATTTTATTTTTTGCAATTGTATGGTTGTGGTCGTGAGTGGCATGTACACATAGAGCGACCACATTCCCTTTGGTCATGATTTTCCTAATTACAAGGCACGACCACCTTAAGGATTGCACTACATAGTGCGACCAACTCTTTTGGTCACTCTTTGTTTCTCTGCAAGCTGCAAATGGTCGCACTGTGATAACTAACACAGATGTTATAGACTCCAAAATAGTGATTGGTGTTCGAAAGGGAGGTCTATACATATTGTTGGGACAACCATCCCAGATATTGGTATATGAAAACATCAGTTTGTGTGAGCTAGGGAATCAAATATTTGCACACTTACATTACAGGGCCTTACCAACATTGAAGAGGATGGTCACAAGAATTCCAGAGCTTCATGTAGAGCATGATGGAATTTTCATAGGATGTGCACTTGGAAAAAATTCCAAGGGATATTTTCCGAGCAGTGGCAACATGTCCAAGGGGATATTGGATCTAGTACCTTCAAATGTATGTAGACCTATGATAGTTGCATCTTTGGGTGGATTCATGTACTGAGTGATATTCATTGATTATTTCTCCCAAAAGACATGGATATTTTTCATGAAGACCAAGGATGAGGTCTTCAACAGATTCTAGGATTTGAAGGCTTAGGTAGAGAACCTGACAGGGAAGAATATCAAGGTGTTGAGGTTAGATAATGAAGGAGAGTACACTTCCAGGGACTTTGGTGATTTCTGCAAGGAGGCAAGGATCAAGAGGGAGTTGAATGTTCCTTATAACCCACAAAAGAATGGGGTTGTAGAGAGAAAGAACATGTTCTTTGTAGAGAGAAAGAACATGTCCATTGTAGAGGTGGCCAAATCCATGATTCATGATCAAGATTTACCCATGTTCTTATGGGGAGAGGAATCTAGTACAATAATGTACATCCAGAATAGGAGTCCTCACCAGATCTTGGGGGAAAGACTCATGAGGAGGCATTCATAGGATTGAAGCCAAAGGTCAGCCATTTGAGGATATTTGGTTGTCCAATATACATCCATGTTCCCAAGGAGAAGAGGACGAAGTTAGAACATTCTGTAAAGAAGGGTACTTTTGTGGGATACAATGAGACTTCAAAGGCCTACAAAATCTACATTCTAGGACAACGTCAAATTAAGGATAGTCGTGATGTCACCTTTGATGAAGAGGTAGCCTTTAGGAGGTCTAGAGAGTATCATATGTATATTTATAGTGAGGAGAAGAAGGCTCTGAAGGATAAGGGTATAAATCCATCTAGTTCAGTTATTCATCTTTTAGACTATTAGGAGGAGTCGGTAGAGACAACAGAGCTAGTGGATCTACCTAGAGATGTTTTCATGAATAGGAAGACACCATCTTGGCTTCATGACACTTTGCAGGATGCAGAGGGGCATGCAGCTCCCAATGGTGCTTTCAGGGAGAGAAAATGACCTCATAGGTTCTCAAGTTATATGTTATTGATGAGTCACATCATTGATTCCGAACCTTCCATTTATGAGGAGGAAATATACAAATAGGTTTGGAAGGATTCCACGATGGAAGAGTATCAGTCCATCATGAATAATGATGTGTGGTAGATAGTTGTGAGACCAGAGGGGAATTCAATGGTGAATTCCAAGTGGATCTATAAGATCAAGCATGCAGCAGATGGCAAGATTAAGAAGTACAAAGAGAGAATTGTGGCAAGAGGATTCTCTCATAAAGAGGGAGTGGAATACAATGAGACTTTTGTTCCAATCTCCAGGTACACTTCCATCAGGACCACTATTTCCATTGCAACAATCATGGATTGGAGATTACACTAGATGGATGTAAAGACTACATTCCTCAATGGTGCAATTGAGGAGGAAGTGTACATAAAACAACCTCAGGGATTTGACATACATGGGAGGGAGTCTCATGTTTTCAAGCTGAATAAGTCCTTGTATAGACTCAAGAAGGCACCCAAGGCATGGTACTCTAGGATTGATGGATACTTGATGAGTTTGGGCTTCACCAAGAGTGAAACAAATCCCAACCTTTGCTACAAGGTTGTTGATGTTGATCCTTTAATCTTGGTGTTATATGTCGATGACTTGTTTCATACGGGAGCATACCGAATCATCGATCAATGCAAGAGGGAGTTGGCCTCTAAGTTCGAGATGAAGGATCTTGGATTGATGCATTATTTCTTGGGATTGAAGGAGTGGAAAAAACTAGGTGTGATCTTCCTCAGACATGGGAAGTACACAGTTGAGATCTTGAGCAGATTCAATATGATGGACTTCAAGTCCATGGCTACACCTATGATGTCAAATCTGAAGAGGCTAAGTGATTCGGCTTCATATTCAGATCTGGTGGATCCCACTATGTATAGGCAGCTAATTGGATCCTTGATATACCTGGTGAACACTGGGCCAGATATTTTCTTTGTAGTGAACACCCTTATCCATTTTATGGTTGAGCCAAGGCGTTTCCATTGGGTTGCAACAAAACATGTGTTGAGTTACCTAAGTGGTACAGTTGGATATGGTCTGAGATATGTCTCAGGTGGTGAAGTGAGGTTGCAGGGATATACTGATTCTGACTAGGCATGGAGTGTAGTGGATAGAAAGAGCACCTTAGGATGTTTCTTTAGCGTAGGATAAACTATGATATCCTTCTTTATTAGGAAGTATAATTTTGTAGCACTTAGTACAACATAAGCATAGTATATCATAGCCAGTCTCACAAGTCATGAAGTAATATGGATTCGGAAGATTCTTGCAAGATTACTTGATCAATAGCTAGAGATGGCCTTGATACATTATGATAATAAATCTTGTGTCAATCTTTTGAAAAATATAGTATTTCATGGCAGGTTGAAGAACATTGAGATCAAATATCACTTCATTCGAGACATGGTACAAAAGGAAGAAACAAAGATCCAACACATATCCACAAATGAGCAGACTATGGACATTCTCACCAAGGAAGTTTTTATACTTTAAAGACAAGCTTGGTGTGATGCAGAATGTATCCCTTCTTGAGAGGGAGTGTTGATGTTTCAACATCAAGAAAACATTCTCCCAAATTGGTCATGTTGATTTGACCAAGGGAGGATGATACATTCACTCACGGGGCCATTCTGATTTGGCTAATGGTGAATGACCCAGGATGTTGATGTTTCTCCAGTTAGCAACATTAGGCATACATTCTGCTAGATTGATCATGATGATTTGACCAAGGGAGAATGATACATTCACTCATGGGGCCATGCTGATTTGGCTAGTGGTGAATGGCCCAGGTGTAGTATTTCTCCTAGTAGTCATGTTGATTTGACGAGGAGTGATAATGAATCGAGATTATCTCACATTGCTTGCTCTAGGATGGAGTGATCTATTTTTATAGGGAAAGTTTGAATTTTTTACAAGTTTAGTCTAATGTTGAAGATGTAGGCCCTAGAGACCCCTTGTGATGAGAGGATTCTCAGTGAATCTACTCAACATTAGAGCCCTATATTAATTAGACGTGCATGTGAGGAAATCATCATTAACTTAAATATAATATATAAATAATATATTTATAATATAATGTAAATATAAATAATCAATAATTGATAATTAATAATAAATTAATTAATGGAAATACAATAATGGAAAAGACATGTCAATTAATGAAAGAGAACTCCATCCAAGTATATATATTAGGGCCCTCAATTGTAATATATCATATCATATCATATCGTATTTACTTACAATAACCTATCATCAAGTTCGCTAAGTCTTGTTGATATTTTTAGTGTGTAATTATTCTATGATAACAATAGCATTTAAATCATAAGACAATAATTATCAGATCTGAAAATCGAAAAATTCAGCATAAAATATGTGAGAGCTAATGTCTAAATGTGTCGAGCCACTGGGTGAATCAATACTCTGCATCACATGTACCATATCCTGTAATAAAGGCACAATGCCCTGGGTGAAATCCCGGGGCATCCTTCAAGGAACCATGTCGGGGGAATCCAAATAAAAAAAAAATATATGAAATCAAGTGAAGTCGGTGTTCATAAGATATTCTAGTCCTTGGATCATGCAAAGTAGCTATTACTTAAGATATAATCCATGTGAATAATTCACATCAAGTATCCCCTTCAAATTTCACACTAGCTCAAGACTTTATGTAAGTTAGCAAGTTTGAATATGGGAGGGCCTTCATCTAACCCTGTTAGGTGTGATAAACAAAACAATGAAAGAAAATACCTAGGTAGAGGGATATGTACTGGGGGAAGCAGTGAAATAAACGAACCCTTCAAGAGTAAGTGTGATAGTAGGGCTTACTTCATGGATTGTAGTGTTATTGAGTCCATTACTATGAGCACCTTTGTGGAGGGTGCACTTTCTATTGATTTACCACTTTCTAAGTGCTATTTTTTTCCAAACTCCTTAATTTGTCTTTTTATTTTTTCTCTCATCATATTTGCAAGTCCCCTTTATAAGGTTTCAAGCTATAACATCGTTGCTTTGGGACTAGGGTGAACGCAAAAAGGGTAGAGTTCAAGTTTTCATTGGATTTTGAGAGTCCTTTGTTATTATTTCTTTCTTTATTTAACATCATTCTTTCTTTATTCTTCTTTTGCTAGCAGTTGGAATCAACCTCTAGGCCTTTAGCCCCTCTTCTCATGAGAGAATGGACCATGAACCATTACTGAAGTTTAGTGCACTATAACAAGCTACATGAAAGAAAGTGTTAAGTGTGGCGGGGAAACATAACGTTACCCTTGTTAGGTCCCCATTGTGGAAAACTAGGGAACTATAACAAGTTTAGTGTTAACACGAGACTAGGGCATATATGCTATCCACCATGGTGAAACAAGGAAATAAACATAACTTTTTGAGCTATTAATCCATTATCCAAATTCAACCAATGATCCTCATCCACATGCTTGGTATATTAAGCACGACACTTTGCATGAAAGAAGGACAAAATACCTCATGGTGGCATTGGATTTCCATCTCCCATACACTGAGTTGACTGAATGTGATGAGCTTGGATAATATGAAGTAGAAGAGGCAATATGAGGGGGGTTGATGGGTTTCTATCTGTGGACATGTTTACCATCATCATGGTCGACATCACTATCTTCATTGTGGTCCATGATACATGATCTCCTATAGATACCCCTAGGCATGGGGTGGTAACAACTCTAATATAATTCATTCAAAGGGACATTGGGATCCTCTACTTGGTGTCTCACAATGAGCTTCCTATGCAGAGTGACAAAGGTTCCATCATTTTCTAGGATAGTTGCATAAGCTAGGTCCATTTGGATAATACCACCCAATTTTGTAGCCCATTTTCTAGACAATAACAGTGCACAACCATCAAACACATTTATCACTACAACATCCATTAAGATGAATATATTAGGATACACGGCTAGGTAAACCCTAATATGATTAATCATGTCGCATACCTTGATTTATTTTGAATAAATCCCGCATGCATTCCTATATGGCCTTGCTTTTTTCAACCCTAATTCATTCATGACCTTTAAAAACACCACATTGGTGGAAGCCCTAAAATCTAACATACAATTATGAAGAAGGAGGTTACTCACTAGCAAGGTGATAAAGAAAGGTGCATGCCCTTCATTATTTCTATCGTAATCCATAGTTTACAACACAACAAGAGGGTCTTCAGGTTCTGTAGTAAGGAATTTTCTCACTTTATCAATTTGTGATGGGATCTTGATTAGTTCAGAGGTATATGAACATTGATTTTTTCTAAAACATTCGTCACATCAACATTTAATTATAAATTATCATTCTTATGTGATGTTGATGGAGGGGTAGGATTGGTATCTAGAGGTAAAGGGTATCAAGTCCGCTTTCTAGGAAGAGGTTAAATGTCATCAAGTTGAGAAGCTTCGAGTGCTTTGTTTCTTCTAGAGTATTGCAATTATTTCTCTTTCCTAATATTTTCCTTGGATTCTTCATCCATGTCATTCAACATTTATAACCTAGCTATCCTAGAAGCATCCCTATTCCTTTTCTTGATTTGTTCCAATTTATCACTTGCAACAATGTAGGTTTCTCCAAGGATAGCATAGATAGGATCCATACATTCAACTAAATTCATACATTCATAAATATTAGGATGTTCACCTCCCTCGTGAACTTGATTTCTAGGGCATTCTCATTCTCTATGACACTCATTTCAAGGAAGGCACCAATGCATCCCTTCCTGGTTAATAATAACATAAGGGGAAAAGGTATTAGGAACTTGTTGCTTGGGAGGAGGTATATTCCTATTCCATACTTGATTTCCTCTGGATTGTCTATTGTTATTTCCATGATATTGTCTTGGGAGTGAAAAATACTAGTTGTCATTTGATCAAAAAAAATTACAATGGCCAACATTGCATCAAGAATAGGATCGACATTATTCATAGCCTTAGGTTTGGTATCAGCCTTAGGTATTGGTGAAGTAAAAGGTTATGTTACCTCTCCAAGAGGTAGCATATATGTGTACTTGGCTACACCATTGTAATCCCAAGGGTGAAAGTTAAAGCCATGTAAACCATAGTGGATGATTTTGTAGCGGACTCCCAGAATTAGTCCGATCATGATCAATCCCATTATGTCCTCATCTCAATGTCTCTCATCTTGGGTAGGATTGGAGGCCTTGGCATGAATCTATGGGGACACATGATTGTGTGGAGCCACAAGTCTTATGTAAGGGTGATTGTAGTTTGTAGGGCCCAGTCTAGTCCATGTCATGCACACCTATGTCTTCCCACATGGTTATTTTATATTGAGTATGTTGACATCTCTTGGCCATGGTGCATTATCGTTTTTGTTATGAACATGGCAGTCTCATAAAGTTTTCATCATTGCACATTTTTTCAAGAAATTCATGTCTTTCAAGTCAATGGCTCTCTGAGGAAAAAATACAACATGGGTTCAACATGTTCAGAAAAAATTCATGAGAAAAAACCATATTGCCAAATTTTGATTGATGAAGTATTGAATGAGATATTGCCTCCTAAAGAGAAATCGTCCCACTCCTAAAACATTCGTTGGACATGTTTTCCCCAACTCCTAGGGATACCTAATGATATGATGTCTTGAGGCCCTCAGGTTGCAGACATGGAGTACCGAGAGACAGTTTGACCAACAATGTCCACTTTCACAAACAGAGACCCACCTCGCCACCACAACAATGGGTTCATCACGAAGGTATCCACCACATCAACTGTCTTCTGTAATAAATTGGGTCTTTCTCCATGAGGTACAAGTTAGGTATTATGGTGAGTGTCATTTCAATCTTTGAGGCATTTGAGTTTGTTTCATTTTAACATGATTTTGATTATGTAACATCTACCTAGACATTATGCTTTTTGCTTTGTTTCACTTTGATGTTTGACATTGCACCCTAGTAAGTGGGTCACACTTGGGGATAGGTTTTCTACTAGGAGGTTCTCTTGACGTGTGATTGTGTCATTCCCAACCATAATTGTTACTTTCCAAACTTCATCCCCTCATCTCCTTACCTTTGGGGATTTTTAGGTGTATTGAACGAAGAAGGGGTTGTCCCTCATTTCATGGGAAGAAGGGAATAAAGATCTAGAGGCTTATATTTGGAAAAATATAAAATCGAATCATGAACCTTCTAGATGATCACCCAGGGATCCCAAGTACAATGAAATGTCTCTCATAAGAAACTAATAGGACCCATAAAAAATAACTAATACAAATACCAACTAAGGTGGAGCATGTGTGGGCATTGTTTTTCATGCTTAGGTGGAAGCCCTACACATGTATTCAACTCGGGAAAGAATGATGTGACCAGGATAGAGTCAAGGTGGGCACTTCTTTTCATGCTTACATAGAATCCCCACCTTTGCTTCAATCTGGAAACATCTTAAAAGAATAAAATGCAATAAAATGGATTGGAAAAAGGTTGCATTGAAAATGAAGGTGCAACACACCCTCTACAAAGGAACACATAAATGAGACACTACAATCCCTTGTATATCATGAAACCCATGCCCAAGAGTCTTTCCCCCATCCATGTCACTTCATCCACATGACTTAGAGAAATTTTCACTTGGGAAACACTCCTAAAATTGAGGTACGATTCACCTAATAGGTCACTTTATCAACCCTCAAATACCTAAACTTGGTAAATTGCATAGGGTCTTTGAGCGCTTGTTTATTTTGAAAAGGTAGTTTGGATATACATGCTTGGATGACTCTTTTATTGATTTTATTTACTCATCATGATGCATTTTACTTGAGATATTTGGAGGGCGTATTCGTTGTCTTTGCATGACCTAGTTGGTGGATAGATTTGGAAGAACAAGTCTAGCTTGGACTTCCTTGGGGCTTGAAGCCAATAGGTTGGATACCAGGGCCAACATGTCAGATGATGATGATTTCCCTTGGAGGCTTGATATGACACCATGGAAGACGTAACCCAACCTCTTACTAGCCCAATGACTTACTCTTGGGGCCAAAACGCCATACAAAGAGGCCTTGGCATCACCTAGGGTTGAGGTTGTGGTGGTAAAGTTGCTACTCATTGACACTTGGCACGATTTGGTGGGAGATGACTTGAGGAGGCTATAGCACATGAGAGGGAGGCTCTAGAATCCCCAATGACCTCAACCTTCTACTCCAATGACTTTCTCAAGGGGTTAGGACGTCACCCTTAGAGGGATGACATCACCTTAGGGTTTCTATTGTGCAATTTTTAAATTTAAATTTAAATTTTATACTGTAAAGGGGAAAAGTAAGGGTTGTTGTCCCCTTACTTTGTGGTTACCCTAAGTTTTGTGGAAAAACTCTTATTAGAGGTTTTTGTATAAATAGAGATCATTTCTATTTCATTTGATCATAACTCTCCCATTGTGATAATACTGCATTGGCTAAAATTTGCACCCTACTTCAGAAATTATCTCCATATATCTTGTTTACATTATATTGTGATGGTTTATATTATGCTATTGGATGGATGGATGATGTGCTAGATCTCTTGAAGAATTGTTCTTTCTTTATGGTGAATTTTTCTTGGTGAATTAGGGTTTCATCTTGTTAATGCTTCAACTAGGTAAGGATTTCATGTTCATTGCTCACTTTTCTTGGTTGTAAGGTTAATGTGATGATATATTGGGGAGTATAATGTCATACAACCCCCTCCAGGTCCATTATAATTGGTTGGAATAATCTATTGTGCAAAGGACACTAGGAGGAGTAAAAGGGATTACACCCTCCTAGGTTTTCCTTGTTGGCTAGGTTTGCCTTGGAGTAAAAGGGATTACAACCCCAAGGAATTAACTCATCCAACTTGTTTAATAAAGATAATCCATTTTTCCAATAAGGCACTAGTCTTCATGCATTGGACAAATAAATAACTGCAATGATAATTGTGAAAAGTTGAGATATGGA
>JASDQU010372550.1:32760-50903 GCA_032191745.1 Picea mariana
TCATAGTTCTTTCTAAATAATATCCTCTGAGAAAGGTGATATTGAGTTGACTTGACTCTAATAGATATCTTCCTTTTGGAGTCCATATATTGTGGAGATGATCCATGAGCCAAATAGTACTTCATTTCATAATACCATGGATCATTATTGACAGAGATGTAACAAAATTCTTTCTCCAGGAGACTTTGATCCTCATATAACTCATCTTCATCAATGTCATCTTATGTTGATTTAGTTTACATATTGCAAAGTTCTTTTCCTTTTAAAATATTTGCAAGCCTTATATACAGATCATACTCTTGTAAATATCTCATCCAGTTGGATCTTTTGTCTCCCAAATCTCTCTGCACCAATAGGTTTCTCACAGCATGATAGGGTACTATCACTTTGGTCTTTGATTTGAGTATGTATGGTTTGAAATGTTTGACTATATTAAAAACTGCATAGGATTTTTTATCTACATTTGGATAATCTAGTTCTGCTCTTGCATCCCAGAACTCATAAAGGAAATTGGGAATTCACTTCATCATTTTTCCAAGTGAGGAATGTTGCAAACACAATATCTCAAGAAAAGGTATACAATATGAAATCCTTGCAAAAGTTTGGACTCATTAATGTCGAGGCTCTAGCTATCTCTTCTATAATATTAGTGAAGGATTCCTTTTCTTTGGGGCCCCATTTAAAATCATCATTCTTCTTTATCATATTTTGGAGAGGCTTAACATTTTCTACAAAACTTGGAACAAACCTCTTCACAAAATTTATTTTCCAAAGAAAATATTGCATGGAGTTTTTATTGTGGAGATATGGGATATTTGAGATCGCTTTAGTTCTTTCAGGTTCAATCATGATACCATCCTTAGACACAACAAATCCTAACATTTTTCCTTCATCGACTGCAAAAATTGACTTCTTTGGATTTAGAGAAATGCCATGCCTTCTGCATCTATTGAATATATTTCTCAAATGAGACACATGGTCTGTTTTACCCTTGGAGAAAATGGTGACATCATTTAGATATACCACCACACAGTTACCTATCAGTCCTCTAAATGCAATGTCCATGGTTCTTTGAATATCTTCTCTTGCATTTATTAGTTTGAATGGAATTTTATTATAGGCGTAAGTTCCCCATTTGGTTTGGAAGGACGTTTTCAATTGGTCATCGTGGGAAACCAACACCTAGTTATAGCCAGAAAAGCCATCTAATAATAATAGCATTTCATCACCAGAGACATATTGTAAAATTTTCTCCATGGATGATACATGGTAATTGTCCTTTTTTGAAGCCTTATTCAAATTTCTCAAATCAACATAGAGCCTAATATCTCCATTATTTTTCCTTAATGTACAAGATTATCTTTCCAGTAGGTGTGCCTAACTAGAAAAATAATTATTGTTGCCAAGGGATTATTTAGTTTATCCTTTACCTGAGGTTCCAATATTGGATACATCTTCCTTAATTTTTGTTGAAAAGGATTTGTTTGAGGCTTCATGGGGATATTATGTTGGATGATCTTGATATCATATTTATTGAGTTCATCATAAGTCCAAGAAAATATATCTTTATATTCCTTGAATAACTTGATGAAGGCTTGCTTTTCACTAGGGCGGGGGGGGGGATTCTTTCCAAGGTGGACATTTTGTGGTTGTTCATAAAAAATGTGGTTACCTTGATTTTCCTCTCTTTGGAATAATAAAATAATTTTTGTATCAGAAGAAGGAAATTTTGAACAATTATAATCTCATATAATAGCCCTTAGTCTCAACTTCATCACGCATTTTTTAAATTCAAAATCCAAGTCTGTATGCTCAAGATACCCACGTTTTAGTCTAAAATAACATTTCTTCATGTGCAACATAGTTGGTTCCTCTCTCAGTGGTAAGTATCCACTCTTATACTTAGTATCATTCTCAATATGTAGTCTCACTTGTTGAGGAAAAGGTATGAGGAACCTTACTCAATCATTTTTAGGTCTTGTTGGGCTAAGGCAAGATAGTTGGGAATGTTACCTGGGGTTTATAGCCTTAAAAGAAAAATAAAAAAAATCACTTAATCCATGGGTATTAAATACAAGGGACCAAGGTTGGTTTTATATATTATATGTAACTGTGCAAAAGACAGAAAAATAAGAAAGAATTTACATAGGTGTGCATATGGGCAAGATACAAAGATAAAAGAAAAATATGAACCACATCATTAAGATACACATGTAATACTGAAATCATAAATCTGATTTTTATATTGATTTCAGTCTGAGATACAAGGTTGAATTTTCTTTACAAACCCCTGTGAGGGTAGGGACCAAAGTAACATTTAGAAGCCTCTGATGGGAACCATACAAAAAGACTCTGACAACAAAATAAAATTGAAGCTAAAGATCTAGATCAACTCGCCACAAAATGTTGTCACTTGACTCTGCAAAATATTCTTTATCATTCATGAAATTTAATCCATAAACAAATAAGAACACACAGACTGCCAAATATAAATCATACACCTTTAAAGACAAGTTGTTGGAAAATATGATTCAGTTTTGAATCATGTTTCCTTCAATAAGACCCTTATAGTATAAATTATCCCCCTATTATCTCTTACTCATTGTCTCTTCATTTGATTGAACTTTTATTCTTTGTCAATTAGTTAGGGTAGTTCAACTACCTTCCTTTTGTTAAGCTTAATTAGATTAGCTAATTTGTTGAGACAAATAATTAATAATATATAAATAAGGGTCTATTTAAATAATAACTACATAGGTAGGACCCCTTATCACTCCAATTTTAAAAACATGAAGTATAATACCCCAAATATTTGATTCAAACATACGTCCTGTAACTCCCATCCTCATATTAATAATCAAGTATTTCAATATCAACAAAATAGAACATGACTATATCCAAAAATAGCAATATATGCATGTTGTCCAAAACTCTGTCTAAATATTTATTTGTTGTCCAAAAGACTGTCATATCAAATAAAAAGACTGTCCTCAAAAGAAAATATCCTCAATAGGATTAAAAACCATATTTGTTGTGAGAGTCATTTTTCCTCTTTTCACTCCTACCCTCTTTTGATCTCATTTCTTATTTATCTTGTGCAACAGTTTCTAGCTGATTAGGACCTTGTGGGTGGATCTCACTAATTATATGAGAGAAACTATCTTTGAGGTGAAGATGGGAAGACACAGATTCAGAAGAATATTTGGAGGACTTGGAGGGATTGGCCACTCATTTTCCCTTATCTAGCTCTGGCTTAGAAACATCAATTTTTAGCCTTTTGCTTGCATGAGAGGACTGTACTAGCAAGGCAACATGATCAACTTCAGCATTTGGGTTGATTGGCAGTGGAGGAGGGGGTAATGGAAATGACACAGTAGGCCAACCATGGTGATGAGATATTGACTGATGAACAATTCCTTGCCAACCTTCATCCGCAGGTGGTTTTGGCCGCATAGACACATGAGGGGGGGGACTGGATACTAGACAAATTTTGAAGTGGCTATAAAGGAGGCCTATCAGGTATAGGTTGTAGAATTCCTTTACCAACTATATTAAAAAACCCATATTGGAAAATTTTATTTAGTTCTTGTGGATCAATGTCAAAATGTATCAAAAATAGTGGCCTTCTATGGCCTCTTTTCCAATTATTTTCTCTGCCTCTATTTCCACCTCTGTCATTGTTGCCTCTACTAAAGAAACTCATCCTGAAGCAATATCCAATCATGTTATGAAAAAATCTTAACAATCCATGCATCAATACTCTTACCCAAATAAATAAAAGGGTTGGCTCTATCATTCACATCAGAATCACATGCAATCCATCCATCCATCATATTTTTAAAATCAATAATCAATTTTCATTTGAACAGGGAGTGATAGGGATATTGATAAGATGGGGGATTTGTAATGAGCAAAAAATGGTAGCATGGATGGGAACCAACAAATGAATATTGTTCAAGCAAATGCAAAGGCAACAATATTTCCATATCCAAACTTCCAACACCTATCATCATCTAGTCCCTTTCTTTTCCTTTTAATCCTTTCTTTTTTTTAAATGAAATTCATAATAATGGAACATGGGATAAATTAAATGCTATTAGGAAGGTGGTGGGCATATAATGAGAGGAAAGTGAGATAATGAATGGGAATGAGACGATTATTGTTCTATTACATGAAATAACATTTATCAAAAAATTGACATTGTCATCATTTGCCAAAAAAAAATCTCTGTTAATAATTCAAATCCAAGACATAGAAATTTTTAGTGCTCAATATAAAACCCAATGAAAATTTCAGAATTGTCAAACTTTACAATTTTCAATCTCCCCGCCCCCCCTTTTTTTAGATGTCCATTTAAACTAGCAAAATGTTTTGTAGGAGATTGTTTACAAAGTCATTTGAAACTAGCTTGCCTCAAGCCAACATGAGAGGCTAACAAAACAAACATAAATCCATCGTCCTTTCATTATATAAAATTTATATCACAACCCCAATACTTTATACATAGAGGGATTGGGTTTGAAACCTCAATGCGAAACTGGTAGTCATCGTTTTTTTTTTTCAAAACCATATAACTTCAAAATCGACCAAACCCATATAGATAAATAACAAATGAGCCAAGACTTCATGGATATAACCAATATTTCCCATTGTCAGGTCAACACAATAAACAAAATCAAAACCAGAGTTCGAATTTACTAACTTTCCATATATAGGATAAAAAAATGAGGCATGAGAAGGCACATGGGCGAAACATTTTGAAATGGGGGAAACAAAAACAAAAAAGACATTTCTTCCAAAAAAAATATTTCCACAAACCTCATAAAGTGGCCGCAAGGAAAATACACAGGTCTCTATTATATTTTCAAACAGTGGAATGATAATATGAAGGGCCGAAAATATTCCAAGGACTGGGTAGAGGGAGAGGCATTACACAATAATCACAAAAAGTAATTGTTCTTTTATTTCATAGAGAAAACCCTTCGAAATTTAATCAAAACAAATGAGCGAAACTGAATGTATTCACCATAATCATGTTCCCACAATAATACCATAATAAGCAACATTCATTATGGGCGCAACACAACCACAACTTCAAACATAATGGAATTCCAAACAAATTTCCCATCTTGAAATGTTTACATGCCAATAGGAAGAAACCCCATTTAAATGTAATTTGCACAGCGAGAATTCCCACATACATCCATTGTAATATTTGTAAAGAAAACACACTCTGTAAGAAAAATCTAAGAGCCAACACAATTATTTTATTCAGAGCAGAGTTGTAGTTCATGAATGGAGAGATAAGATCCAACATACCTGTAAGGATAAATCCATAAATCTAACGAGCACCATTATTCTTCCAAAGTCCAAGAAAAATGGAGGCAATAATAACTAGAGCAACCAAAAAAAGAACGAGTATAGTGAAGGTGGAGACCTTGAAGTAGGGTAAGAACGGAACCCCCTCTCACACAGGGGTTAAACACGAGGTCTCATGCAGGAGAGAAATGAATATTACCCCTATGAGGATTAACCAATCATAGAGGAATGATTGTATATTGGGGGTTCTTCCTAAGAATTGGTTTTTTTAATTTGGTCTCGGAGCTTCATGAATCTAGAATCCATTCGGGGTCCTCTAGAGTTTACCGATACTCTTTACTTCAATCCTCTAGAAGACTTTCAGACTTGATATCCTACCCATACGTTCGATCCCGACTGTCAATTGTACCCACCTGAAGGTTGAATGTGAGTTAGTAACCTTAGTGGCCTATATCTTTAGGTTTCATACACAAGGTCACAGAAAAGAGGAGTCTTTGTTGTACCTCAGTAAGAAGTTGGTCAAACTCACTTGGGCTCCTTGGAGGGTAACCCACGGATAGACCGTGAGGGAACTTTCACCAAGGTGTAAGTCTGTTAAGAAGGTCTTCAACGTAACTAATCTAACCGCTCTATCTCAACCCCTTTTTCATATTGATCACGTGACGTTGGATTTCATCACCAACTAGTGTGTTCACTGTGAAAAGGTTTGTTTGTTTGGTTTTCTTCCTAGATTTTTTAACGTGTGATGTTTTTTTTCCCTAGAATCCCTTAGGGTTGAGTCTATGTCTATGGCGTTAGTTCCTGGAACTAGCAATAAAAAAACCCATTTTTTTGGGATATCGTTTGTTTCTCCTTCTGTGGGACACGTTGGTCCTCCTTATATCGCTACTTTGATTCTTCTCAAACTCGTTATTTGGTTGTCTGTCTAGTTGTTTTCCATTCTGGTGAATGTAAATGCTCCAAGTCTTCATTCGTAAGTACTCCACCCTAGGACCATCAATCTCATGTCGATCCTCTGCCTTCTTTGCCCATAGGGTCTTCTTCTCATTCTTCCTCTTCACCTAGTGAAAGTTATGCACCTAGTAACCAAGTGGATAAGAAGAAGAAGAAAAATAAGCTAGGGGGGGGAATTCCAACCACTGCAAGAAATGTTGGAAGAGATCAAACAACTATTGTTCATCATGTTGGGAGTTTTGATAATGTCAAAAATTCTATCAATATGAATCAGAAGCCCAAATTCTCTTGCAAGATTTGTAAGGGTGACCACATTATTAAGGATTTCCCTAGTATTCTGAAGGTTGTATAAGTGTGGTTTCAGGGTTCTCAACCTGCATCATCGGTCGTTTCACCTCATGCTAGTGAAAAACAATCAACTAGTGATAATCAGGTTGGAAGTAAGAAGGGTAAAGTCAAATTTCCTTGCTTGTTATGTAAGGAGATACACTGTAGTTACATTTTACCTTGTATGGATGAGGCTTCACATATGTTAGAAATGATTGTTGATGTTTAGCAACAACTTCCATCTCCCAACCCGTCATTGGTTTATGAACTGGTCAATTTGGTTCCATCATTGGTCAATCTGGTTGATCAGGTGATCCATCCAATTCCATCATCAGTTGAGCCATTCAATCAAGTGATTGATTCGATTTCACCTTTGATCAATCCCACTCTCCCCTTGGAGAGTGAATTTAAAGTGGTCGATCCAATACCACCCTAGGTCGATCCTACTCCTCCTAGGAAGAGTGAGGATGTCTCTCAGGTATTTATTGTTTCTAAATATTCTTTTAGACAAGGGGGAACTTCTCATGTTCCAACAGAACCCCCTCTGAGTAATGAGGCCATTCTTTTATATTGGCATGCACTGTCAGAACCTCGTCTCCCATCCTATATACCTTTCCAAATAACTGTTCAGGTTTTTGGTAGGGACATTCATCATACTATTGTCGATAAATGTGCATTAGTTAGTACTATATCCTCCATTGCTTGGAAATTTTTAGGTTCTCCTCATCTTGTGTTGGTGACTCAGAATATGTTGGCTTTTAACAGAAGGGCTAGTCAACCTTTAGGTATCCTTCCTCAATTTCTTGTTACTTTAAGAAGGAAAATTGTGTGTATTGATGTGATGGAATTCCAGGACCCCTTGTATTTTAATTTTCTCCTCAAATGAGACTATGTTTATGCTATGAAGGCTCTTGTGTCCACCCTCTTTCTAGTGATGTGTTTCCCTCACAATGGTCAACCATCCAACTTCCCTAAATGGTCCTTATATGCAATCAACATCTACCCCACCACAATTCAACTATGTGGCTACATGTCCCATGCATTCAAATATGAATGAGAAGAAATATCTCCCTTCTTTTGATTTATATTCGATAGTTCACATGGTAATCTCTTCGATATGGCTATTAGAGCCTGATCTCCCTACCCTTATCGTGGACCTTGACGTGTATTACTTCCAGAGTGTGGTTTTTCCATATAGCGAAGATATCTTGGAAGCCATGATTGAGGTTTGTCCCTTGACATGTATTCCTTCTAGAGCATGGTCCTATTGGAAGCCATGGTCAAGTAGAGGTTATGAGCATAGTTTATTTTTTGATTTCAATCTTGTTAAAAAAAGAAACCAGGTTCGAGTAGATTTCCCGATTCTGTTTCAAGCTCATTAAAAAATGAAACAGAGGTCCTCAAGCATAGTTTCTAGTTTCAAGCTTGTGTAAAAATGAAACCTACCTTGCGAGAATAGTTTTCTTCTTTGTGACAAGATTGTTAAAAAATGAAATAGAGGTCTGGTAATCGAACCCAGAGGTCATGAGAAAAGTTATTTTTCTGTGTCAAGCTCATTGAAAAATGAAACAACCACCTCTCCCATTGAGTCGATTATTTTTCTATATCTCGTAAATATTGAGTCGAGTCTTTCATCAGATCTCATAAATGTTGAGTCAAGTCTTTCACTAAATCTCATAAATTAACCTTCATTTCATCCAGCTATGTCAATTGCTTGATTTCTTCCTCTGGTGAACATTTTCTTATTAGTAACCAAGAGTCTATTGGGTATAAAAAATTGCATTAGGAGAAGAGTCGGTGGATGAAACAAAGATTGGGGGGAAAGATCTCCACCCTCTAGACATCATGCTAGAGAAAATCCATTAGCTTCCATCATGCAAGATGGGGGAAAAGTACCAAATATCCATGTGTCTTGTTCGAAACCTTTAGACATTACGCTGAGAATTTCCAATATCAGTATTTATTATTTCTCGTGCTCTTTAATACTTGAGAATAGGTTATCGAGTACACTTTTATCTCTTTTTTGGACTCGTAAAAGCTATGTGAAAAAGGAACTCTTTGGATTTTCCTTTAAGCTCTTTTCAGACTCCCTAAACATGAAAATATTGTCGAGTGAGATTACTTCCTTTCACACTCATCAAAAGGTTTGAAAGGGAGTCTTTCGAGTGGTATTTTATATCTTTTTATGCCTCGTGAGACTAATTACGAAAAAGGAAAAATCTAGTCAAGCATGATTAGAAGAGTTCGCCCCTGTATTGTTTTACACATTTTTTTGGATTAGGAGACTAAATTTACGAAACATTCATCCATGGAGTCTTCTTTAACTTATTTTCAGACTCTCTAAACGTGAAAAACCATCGATTTTAGCTTCTTTGAACTCATAAAATTATGCATCGAAGGACCTATGTGATTCCAATATCCAGGACCCATATGGGACTGAACCCCTCCTTCCTCAGGTTCATTAAAAATATGTCGAGGGAATCATCTGAAGGATGAGCTATACCAAGAATCTGTTATCCTCCCCAAGCTCATTAAAAATAAATCGCTACTCATCTATCTGGATGGGGGGGGGGAATTGAAGTGGGTCAAGTTTTTTGGAATCTATTATGGAAGTTATTATCGCCCTTTAACATGGCATCTATTTGTGTCTCATATTACAATTGGGTAATCCTCTTGTCTTTGAGTCATGCCAATTCCATGTGTCATCATGCTTTTTCATTCCAGACAAAGAGTTCTCTTATTTTCTTCACATTATGTTCTTTAGTACTCATCGATTCAATGCTTCTAAGTCAGTTGTAATGGAGGGAATTTTCACTTCAAACCATCCATCTGTAGTATTATCAGTTTCAATTTCCTATGTAATTCCATACTCATTCCCCCATCACTTTCCTGTGTAATTTTTGTGTCGATGACGAGGGGTACATCATGGCCCTCCTTCGATGAGTCTATTCATGTCGACTTCAGTACATTATCTAGAAATTAGACTTAGAAACCAGTTAGTACCTTGGGACCTGCATGCCTTAATGCCAGGCCTCCTCACATCTAACAATGAGTTTACATCATTGACCTATGATCGGATGATTCCACGAGTGTTCGACCTCATCTCATTTATTCACATTCGCTGGAATGTACTAAGGTACCTTGGGAGTCATCATCATCATTGGCGATTTCCCTCACACTTGTTAATGGTTTACCTCAATGATCAGTAATCAAATGTTTTCTACCATGTTCAACATTAAATCATCTAATCACATGGCTATATTTGTACCGCATCAAGATCGAGATGAAGACCCTGGGTTGGGTGCCCACTATGTTATGTGATTTTCCCAAGTTTCGATGGAGATCATTTGAGGATGTAAAATATTTCAATACAATCACCATGTTGTCAATCTTACCGATATATATACTATCACATAGATCCACATTGTATGGATATATGGTTATGTTTTGTCATCTCGTAGCTCCAATGTATATTTTTTGTGGCTATGATCAATTCATGTCATGGAGGTATGGATCCACATTATATCTTTGGTGGCCATATCCTTAGTCATTATTCTCATGGATTCACGTTGTATTGTTTGGCGACCATGCTTTGAGTCATATTTTATTTCGACCATAGGTATGTCTGCCTCGAAAATGGAACATATTTGTATACTGGTGGATGATTGTTTGTAGCTTCTGCCAGGATCTCCTACTCTAGTACCCTTGCATTGAAGAATTTTTAAAGTTTTTTGACCATCAATTTATCTTTTGACCTCACACTTTAGGGGTCATCCATTACACATCAAAATGTCACACTTGAGTTTTGCACCCTAAGTGTCGCAAAGTGACGTATGCATCTTATTAAGTGTTGCATGCACTATCGCAAGTGTCGTACGCACCTTACCAAGTGTCACGTTCATTTTTCTAATTGTTGCAACCCCTTGACACCATGAAAGGAATTTTCCATGACCCCTAAGTCATATTGGATGAAGAAACCCATTATTTCAAGGCCAAAAGCACACCCTTTTCTTGGAAAATCGACCATTTTGGGGGCATTTATGAAGGCTGGCACCCCCTGGCCATGATGGGGGAGTGCCAATTCATGGGGTGGCTCCCTCATTTCCATGTAATTGGAGTGCCGCTTTATAGTATGGCACCCTTTGTTCAACTAGGGGGGAGTGCCAATCTTGTTAGAGAAAAATTAGGGATCCTCCATTTTTTCCTAAGGGCCAGCTCATGATGGATGAGGTTTGTTTTGGTTGAATCCTACCTTATGATATCTATCGTAGGATATAATCCCAAATTAAGGATCCATATCCACAACCATATATGTTACGAGTAAAATCACTCTATGGCATGGGGTAAATCACAACAGACGGAAATGACTGCATAAATCAACTCTAATCTCAAGTATGCTATATAAACAAATATGTTAACAAGACAAGATAAATATCCTACCTCTTCCAGACATTCGATGAATTCCATCGTTCAACACTTGACTCAAAGAAATACACCTGCGACTTGTCCTCAACAACCAAGATACGCAAGCATATGGTGATAATATATAAATTTAGCACATTCAATAGCATAATCCATCAATATTCATAACAAATACGCCCATGGAATAAAAATTCAAATATTTTCAAGACACTAATTGGACAATAAAAGAGTATTTATATTAAAATGTAATCAACAAAAGTGTATGAATAACAAACTTATGTGTCAGTACGTTCAGAACCGAGAAACTAAGTCCCTTCTAGTTGGGCCTCCACCACTTCAATCCTCCACCAAAGGAAAGCTCATATAAGAGAGACAATGAGGTTCTCCATCAAATAGGGAAGAGCTTGGGAGATGAACAATGTGTTCAGACTTAAAAGGACAAAGGGATGCAAACTCAATATGAAGTGAATAACTTCTCCAAATTAACTTTTCTCTCAAATTTGCATTCTTCTCCTCTTTTCCACATCTTGGATAAGGCCCATTTATAGCCTTAAAATGGAACTGAAGGGCCGATTCGAAATGTTTCTAATATATGGAAGGTCAAGGATCATGGATCACGTGACATGAAATGGAAACCCGACAACATTTTTTAATTTTGGGCACAAAACTCGATGTATGCTGGATGTAATAGTGCAACTTGCGTATACGAATGTTGTTTAGTTGTTAGGGCGTTTATATGTGGAAAAACACAATTTTTAGCTCCGAGAACTGCAAAAAGGGACTTCAAGTCTGCATAGGGAAATGGAAAAGGCCTTATGAGCAAGTTTACATAGGGTGAGGCAAATCTTGCTATAACATATGCCCCATAATGTGTGAGGTCAAAGGAGTATCAACGATGGCCGAAATATATTATAATTCCCAGAAGTGGAGTAATGGAGACCCAGATGAACGAACTAGTTGCTCATAAGAATATTACAATCCATACTGACTTTGTGCACATGGCTGCCAATTTGAATTACACTGCATATCCATGTGAAAATATACCAAACAATTGTTCATGGCCATGAATAGGCAATAAAAAAGTAGATACATTCCATAGGTTTTCATAGTCACGAACAAGGCCCAGTGAAAACTAGTCTCAAAATCAATCTGAAGATATCTTCATACAATGGAGTACAATCTTATCTCCCATGATCACTGAAGTCATAGAGGTACTAGTCCCATGAAATATAGCAACAACTCAGGAAAGTTGCAACTATGAACTAATGTCTTCAAGTCTTCTACACGATCTGCCAAAGGTGCAAGTATACATTATTTGAATAAAGGAGTTGAGGTCGAACACAATGAGACTTTGTTTGATTACCGGTCATTAAGGTATACTGTTAACAAATGCAACACATCCTATCAATAATGAAAGTAGGTATCAAGGCACCGAGTACATTCTTACAAGTGTGAATAAAGGTGTTGAGGTCAAACACTTGAAGACTCCATCAATCATGATACATTGATTTATTCCCAACTATCGATAGTGAGAGAACCTACCACTGATGAATGCAAGCCTCTAGGTACTCATAGGACTCTAGGTCTCGTTTCCAGAATATATGGGCTGAAGTCTATGGAAGGAGGCCCGCTGAAAGGAGAGCATTAAGGAATCTCTCATAATTCAGAACGAGGTACAAAGTAGGAGCTTGATGATTTGGAGAAACTCAAATGAAGAACATGTTCACGAACCAACGACCCTGTGCCTCTTTCGTGTGCACCAGATGCAAGTAGTGCACGAAAAATACTCTTTGAATAGCAACCAATAAGGAAAATTGTCGAAAAAGGAGAGGAAACCATCAATAAATCTAATGGAATCTAAGACACCGCACGAATCCCACTGTGTGAATATATTTCTTGTTGTTGAACACAAGGGAAACCCCCCAGTCCGCGACCAATGAGGAAATGGCGACTATTGGGTTCAAGGTTACCTACGCTTAATGAAAGTAGGACCAGGGTGCATGATAGGACTATAGCTTCATGTAACTCTGAGACACACTAAGGGTATGGACAAAATGGAAAGTCAAGAGTTCTAAGAAATCACCAACACAGGCTAATAGGCATCCTTTGAACAAGAGCGTGAGACATATGGATGACTCTGGCAGCATAGACTCACGCAGGAGGCACCAATCAAACTCTCCATAGGGACTGGAAGAGTAACCAGTCAAGGGATTAAACTCTAAGTAATGAGATCATCTTCCTAAGGTCATGCTAAACCCAAACTTCGGATGACAAGTGAACTCAAAAGTTTGTGCTCTATTCAAAGGAGACATGACTGCTTCCAACATGAGATAATATTCTTTTCTCGCCCGTATTTTTTTTGTTCTTTCATAGTCAAATGAATGTTATGATACAGAGGAGGAAACGAGTGTCGCAAGTAAGAAACTAGTTCCAATAGTGGAACATACCTATGCTCAATCCAAGGAGGTGCACGCAGGATATGGACACTTGGGGGAATTTTTCCTCTTGCAATATAGGGTGTCAAGATGCAAATGATATAAACAAGTCTCTGCTTGGTTGATGATGCAAAATGTTGAGGTAATACGCTTATAGAAAAAAAGCGGGAATTGGAAATAAGCTCAATACTGGAAGCAAGAGAATGAGATTCAATTACAAATTAACTCCAAAGAATGTCCTTTTTCGTAAATTTAGTCCCCTAGGCCCGAAAAAGTATAAAACAATACCCAGGAGAAATCTTCTAGCCACTGGTGACTAGAGTATTCCTTTTTCGAAATTAGTCTACTTGGTATGAAAAAGGCTTAAACTTACAACAAATAGATGTCTTTTCAAATCCAATTTACGAGTGTGAAAGAGACAATTTCACTCGACAATTTTTTCGCTTTTTGAGAGAGTCGGAAAAGAGATTAAACCAAACTCGTGGATGTTGTTCTAATAAAAATATCATGGGGGAGGCCAAGACTCTTGTGTAGGAATTCTGTCAAAAGTCAACAACTCATATATAGCTAACACAAGCTTGGGAAAACCCAAATATTTACAAGTCAAGGAGGATAAAATACTTGCAGAGGTTACCTTATCTACAATATATCAAAAAATGCCCCTTATATGGAAGGGTGTAGAAGAAGGAATTATAGGTTCTACAAGATCATTCCAATCAAAGGAAACCACCCTAGGACTTGGGGGGAGCGTACTTTGAGAGAGTAGAATTATCCCTTGTTCAGAAGGTACATGACTAGAAATTCTAAGGACATGGTGGAAAGATGCATCACCCCCCAAAAGAAGAGTGGGATTGACCGAAGACTGCATCAACAATGTCACTTCCTTCAACTTGTCACTCTCCAAGAGAAGAGTGGGATCGACCAAATATTTCATCAGCATGACCACTTCTTCAACCATTGGTTGAAAAGGATGCAATACAACATGGTCTAGAGATGCATCACCCCCAAAGATAGGATTGTTTTCGATCGAATATTGCATCGACACACCTGTTGGTTGAACAAGATGCAAGACAACAAGGTCAAGAGATGCATCACCTCCCAAAAGAAGAGTAGTTTCATCCAAATATTGCATCGGTATGACTGTTGTATCAACCAAAGAAGGTTGGGAAACCAAAGACGACTCAGAACCTGAAGGGTCCCCAGGAAAGTACTGTGCTTCTTGCACCACAGTTGTAGCAGGGCACAAAGAAGTAAGGTGATATCCTTTTCAAAAACTACAAAGGAAATTTGTCTTACGTATTGCATGTCTAGGATTATGAATTGTATGAATTCCCCCATCATGAATTGCAGTGGTTGGTGACATGCTCCTAGCATGACTTGCAGAGGCTAGTAGCAAATATTCAACATGACTTACCAAGATTGGTGATGAATTCCCAACATGACTAGCAGAGGTTGGTGACCAACCTTCAACATGAATAGAAGAGGTTTATGATGAATCCCCGACATGACTAGGAGAGGTTGGTGATGAATCCCCAACATGACTAGAAGAGGTTGGTGATGTATGTGCAGTGTAACTAGAAGTGACTAGATTTGTGCCCCTAACATGACTTGCAGCGGTTGGTTGTTGGTATTCAACATGAATTGCATAGGCTGTTGACCAATATCCAACATGAATATCATAGGCTGGTGATATAATGTCAGTATGACTCGCAGCGATTGGACTGGTGGCAGCGGTTGGTTGCGGCATTTGAGACCAAGATTCTGGGAAAGAGTGGTTTTGAGAAATGGTAGGCCAGGAAGGGTTCTGGTATACACCATGGCCCTGTCCGAAAGGAAATTATCCTCCTCCAAACTAATTCATAAAGGTTTGTAAGGGAATCATCACCAAGGAAGCTGCTTGCGAAGAGAAAGCGACATGACAAGGGTTACTCAGGTGAGGATATATGGTCGACAATTATTTTACAAGGAAAATCACTCTATGGCATGGGGTAAACCACAAAAAATGGAAATGAATGTAGAAATCAACTCTAATATCAAGTATGTTATATAAACAAATATGCTAACAAGACAAGACAAAGAGCCTGCCTCATCCAGACGTTCGATGAAGTCCATCGTTGAGCACTTGACTCAAAGAAATACACCTACAACTTATCCTCAACAACCAAGATACACAAACATATGGTGATAATATATAAAGTTAACACATTCAATAGAATAATCCATCAATATTCATAACAAATATGCCCATGGAATAACAATTCAAATATTTGCAAGACATTAATTGGATTATAAAAGAGTATTTCTATTAAAATGCAATCAACGGAAGTGTATGAATGACAAACTTCTATGTCGACATGTTCAGAACCAAGAAACTAAGTCCCTTCCAGCTGGGCCTCCACCACTTCAATCCTCCACCAAAGGAAAGCTCATATAAGAGAGACAATGAGGTTATCCATAAAATAGGTAAGAGCTTGGGGGCTGAACAATGTGTTCAGACTTAAAAGGACAAATGGATGCAGACTCAATATGAAGTGATTAATTTCTCCAGAGTAACTTTGCTCTCAAGGTTGAATTTTTCTCCTCTTTTCTACAGCTTGGATAAGGCCCATTTATAGCCTTCAAATGGAACTGAAGGGCCAAGTTGGAACGTTTCCAGTATATGGAAGTTCAAGGATCATTGATCTCCTAACGTGACATGGAAACCTGACACCATTTTTTAATTTTGGGCACAAAACCTGATGTACGCAGGTTATAATGGTGCAACCTACATATATGCATGATGTATAGTTGTTAGGGTGTGTATATGTGGAAAAATACAAATTTTAGCTATGGGAAATGCAAAAAGGGACTTCAAGTCTTCATAGGGAAATAGAAAAGGCCTTCTGAGAAATTTTTCATAGGGTGAGGCAAATCTTGCTATAACAATATCCTTCATTTTCTCATGGTGTTTGTGCCTCTCAAGCCTATATATTGAAGATATTTCCAAGGTGAAGGGGGGAAGATTAGAAGTATCAAACCTTTTATTCTGGAAGAATCATATACATTTTTATGTCAAGATTCATGCAAGGTTTGGACGAGGAGATCTTGGATAATTTTTTCATCGTCAATCATGCTTTGTATGTGCCTTCTTTGGCTTTCCAATTAATATCAGCTTGTCCTATTCCATTCAAGTTCATGTGTTCTACATTTTCTTGTCTATTTTCATTCCAGTCTTCATAGATATATCTGGTTTGTATAATCATATAGAGTAGGAGGAAGAGTTCATTTTCTAGTCTTTACAGGGTTTCAGTTGTGTTAAGGAGCTTGGAGATCAAGCCCAAGGATTGGAGCAGCAAGGATGAACATAGAAACAAGGTATGCCACATCATTCGTCTTCTATATTGCTTGATTGATTGAGTTAGATATATAGGGAAAGTAGTAGCCACTTGTTCTCTTTTGTATTTGGACCAAATATAGGAGTCTTGGTCCAAAGGGGAGCTTATCCTGTCCGCAAAGTAAGATTTCTCACAACAATATTTTGTGAAATTTTGTATCTTCAGGTGGAGAATGTTGGAGTCATGTGTAGATAACGGGGTTTTGTGACTCCAATACTTGAAAATGCACCCTCACTGTATATATTTTTAGAGACATAGAAACTTTCAGATCCCCATCCATTGTGCTAGGTACATGTGCATACAGTTCATCAATTGTTCCCAAGAGATCATTGTGGAAGGTAACACTTTCCGTGTGCTGAGCTCTTATTTATGTGTGTGTTAATACTTCGGTATCATATGTAATTTTCAATGCTTGATGATCCTATACCTCTTGTTGATAATGTGCACAAGTCTGATCATGCACCACAAGTTCTAATTGGTGTTGTTGTTGAAGTTGCTCGTGAGATATACTAAGTGTTTGGTGCCATTCTCCTAACTTTGTATTTAAGGTTCTAGTGTAGTTTTTCACGTTCGGTGTGGGGACCGATACTAAATCAATTCCCATAGTGTTCGCGTAAAAAAAAAATCATTTATGGGTTGAATTTAAATTCCCACCCCTAATTGCTAGTGTTGGGAGCATGCTCCTGTAGCCAGGGTTGAGCATTGTTAGAGGGAAATGCACCTGCATCTAGTGATAAATATATTCAAAGTTTCATGTATCATCCCTCTAAATACAATTGACATATGAGTTCCTTGACAAGAGTATAAATCCCAGGTGCAAGTCATCCTAGCCCTTGTCATACAATGTTAGTGGCAGACCCTAATGCTTGATCAGTCCATTGTCCTTTTTTTCTGGCATGTGTGGGCCGAAAAGGTGTCTGCGCAGTCTGTGTTCAGACTAATTCAATAATAGGGGTAGAATGGATGTTTGGGAAGGATGTGGACCATCAACATTTTATCTTCTACTCAAGCATGGACCCGATATGGAGAGGGGACATGGAAGTGGAAACAATTTTCTTATTTCTCTTGAGGGCCTCCTTGTTTTTGGGAATACCAGCTACCTAGGCCATTCCCTTGTTCTTCTATAAAGCATCTTATCCCATATTCTATCCTATTTTATTTTGGAGTGATTCTTAAGGGTATCCATCTCATCTTCAGGGGTTGTTTTCAAATGCTCCAGCCATTTGGAAACTCCCTACTCGATATATTCTTTCGTAATAAAAAATGAAAGCATGGCCAATTCATATCCCTAGTCATCACTAGGATAGATGTA
>JASDQU010372550.1:51875-80390 GCA_032191745.1 Picea mariana
TTGTATAGTATTTGACCCTTCTGGAATGCTGTGACTAGTGCCATGAATGACTTCATTGCTGTTTTGATGATGTAGAGTTCTTGTCGCTATGTGCAGATGATGTGGAGTTCTTGTCGCCATGTGCAGACGAAATTTCAGTGCTAACACCCTGTTACAAGCCATAAAGGACATTTCAATTTACAATAAGGTGGTAAAAGAATTGTGTATCAAGAAACCAGGTAGAAAATAGAAATATCCTCCAAAAATACATTTGATAGGAGAATTGTTTGAATACATATCAGAGCAGCCTATGGTCACAAAGTATGCAAACCCATGGAACCCCATAGTAACAATAACCATTAATAAGATTCCCATCGGAAATACTCTCATATACCTGGGAGAAGCCATTAATATTATGAATGTTACTACCTTAGAGGAATTACAGTTGAAACCCCTCCTTAGACCTACCCCAACTATTTTGGAATTAGCAGATAAGACAAAAGTTATACCTGAAGGAATCTTGGATGATATCATAGTTACATTAGCCTCATGGGAATATCCATTATACTTTCTTATCATTCATTGAAAGGATCCTTCTAAAGGGAATCCCATTATCTTGGGAAGACCTTGGTTGGCCACGACCAATGCATTTATTGGCTATAGAGAAGGTGAAATGACTATCTCTAATGGACTTTCTATATAGAAGCTTACCATATACCCACTAACTCAACATGTTCTGGAGAATCTATGGTGGCTTGAATTTCCACATGAGAATGAGAACTAGGAAGAACCAGTGTTTCCTAGTGATCATTTCTGGGCACTTCAGGAGAAAACAACAGAAAATGTGCTAAATCAATTTATTTCTGCAATCATGTGTGTTAATTTTCCACAATCTTTTCCCCAATTTGAGTACATGTTTGGTGAATAATTTCAGGAACATTTGGATCCATCAACATTGTCTTCAACATATTTTATTTTTTTGATAGATGAATATGCCATATCTTATACCCTGCCCTATGAGATTAGTCCTGGGAAATTCCTACATATAAATTTCGGACTAGATGCAGATCAACAATAATAGTTAGTAAATTTCCTTAAAGACCAATCATGGGCATTCACCTAGGAATACACTGATATGAATGTTATACACCCCGACACATGCATTCATCACATATATACCCAAGCAGAAGTAACACCTATTAGGCAACCCCAGAGAAGGATGAATCTGACACTAAAGGATATAGTAAAAGAAGAAATACAGAAGCGATAGAATGTCGGTTTTATTTATCCAATATCTTATAGTAAATGGGTATCCCCACTTTTAGTGGTTCCAAAAAAAGTAACCGGAAAATGGAGAATTTGTGTCGATTTCCGGGAACTTAATAAGGCCACTCTTAAGGATTATTTTCCTCTTCCCTTCATTAACCAAGTCTTGGATACCTTGTTAGGGAAGTGATACATTTCCTTCCTAGATGGATATAGCGGATACAACCAAATTCATAGCACCTGAGGATCAAGACAAGACTACTTTTACTTGTCCTTGGGGAACATATGCCTATAGGGTCTTACCATTTGGTTTGTGTAATGCTCCTACCACATTTCAACAAGCAATATTAGGGATATTTTCTAACCTCATTCATGATTGTGTGGAAATGTATATGGACGATTTTACAATATATGGTAATACTTATCAAGAATCCCTAGATAATATGAAGAAAGTTCTTATCAGATGTCAAGAAATGAATCTATCCTTAACTCATGAAAAGTGTAAAATGTTATTGACTGAAGGAGTAGTCTTAGGGAATCATGTTTCATTTGAAGCGATTAAAGTGGATCCTGCTAAGATTGAGGTAATCGCCAAACTTCCACATCCAAAAACTCAAAAAGAGGTAAGAATTTTTCTTGGACATGTCGGATACTATCGACGATTTATTGAGAATTTTACAAAGATTGGTGCACCAATGTTTGGATTGCTTACAAAATATGTTGATTTTCTTTGGAATGTTCAGTGTCAAACCGCCTTTGAAACTCTACAAGATAAATTATTTTTGGCACCAGTTCTTAGGGGACCCAATTGGGCCCTTCCATTTCACATATCCAATTGTCCATGCCATCAATACATTTCTCCATTATATCACAGGATATGAGGTATTTGTACATACATATCACTCTCCCATTAGATTTCTCATGAATAAACCCATTATAAATGGTTGAGTAACTAGGTGGCTCCTATTATTACAAGATTTCAGTATCATCGTCCATGACCGACTTGGAAAAGAGAACTTAGTAGCTGATTTTCTCTCGCGCATTAATCATGAGGGTGATAGTATTCATGTTGATGATAGTTTTCTAGATGTGCATCTCTTTTCCCTCTCTATAAATACCCCATGGTTTGAAGACATGGAAAATTATTTGGCTACTATAAAGTTACCATGTCATTTGTCACCTCATGAAAAGCATCGAATTATAATGCAAAATGATAACTACTCCTGGGTTGGCCATGACATTTTTCATACTAGACCAGACTTTATTATTCGTAGATGTGACCAGGAAGATGAGATACTAGAAATCCTACAAAGTTGTCATGATAGACCATGTGGTGGAAATTTTTCCGACAAACGTACAACATATAAGGTTTTACATTTAGGTTACTATTGGCCTAATATTTTTAAGGATGCTGCCAAATATGAGAGAAGTTGTGATAGCTGTCAGAGGATAGGAAGACCCACATCAACTGATGAAATTCCCTTACATGCCTAAGTTATGATAGAACCTTTTGAGAAATGGGCCCTTGATTTTTTAGGACCAATTTCACCCATGTCTTGTAAGAAGAATTATATTCTAGTTTTTACAGATTATTTCACCAAGTGGGTAGAGGAAAAAGCCTTTTTTAGGGCTACCGAAAAATCTATTGTTGAATTCATTTATGAAGACATCTTTACCTGCTTTGGTGTTCCTTGTGATATTGTTACAGACCAGTTCACACAATTCAGTTCTAAATTGATGAAGTAATTAATGGAAAAATATGGGATCAAACATTGTAAGTCTTCTCCATATCACCCACAAGCTAATGGTCAAGTAGAGTCAACAAACAAAGTATTGGAAACTATATTAACCAAAAATTTCCAATTACACCATAGATATTGGGTTGATAGACTTCCAGAGGATTTGTGGGCATATCGGACCACCTGGACAAATACCATTGGGCATACTCCATACAAACTAGTTTATGAAAAACAAGTACTTCTACCAATTGAATTCCAAGTAAGGAGTTTATGTATTGTTGCATAATTGGGATTAGACCTAGACGACACACAAAATCAACGAGCCCTACAATTGAATGAATTTGATGAGATTAGACAAGATGTTATACAACAAACAATTTTAGTTCAAAACCAGAGGAGAAAGCGGCATGACAAATTTATTAAGAAGAAACAATTTCAACCTGGTGATTGGGCTTTGTTGTTTGATTCCCAATTCAAAAATTTTAAAGGTAAACTTACCACTCGATGGTTGGGTCCTTATGAGGTAGTTATCGTGTATGATAATGGGGTTGTTAAGATAAAAACAATTGATGATGGAAAAGTCTCTTTCATAGTGAATGGAAACCGACTTGAACTTTACCACAGATCCATTTCCAAAGAAGATTTTCTACATGTCATATCAGCTGACAAGTCATTGGCCTTGGTGGATGGGGAAGTTTCTTCTCCCTCCCCTTGTTCTTGAAACTTTTTCTGAAATCTGATTGTACATATGTAAATAATTTAAAGTGTGTTTTTGTTGATAAACAATTTTAGAGATCTTTGCAGGTATTTATTTCACCACGAGTGGACAACTTCAAGGAGACAAAAAGGGAATTATTTTACTTCGGAAGAAGATGTTGCTATATTTGAACTATGTTGTCTGCTTAAGCATAAATTGGATAATGACTTTTTATTATGCTTATAAATTGCTTGTTGTAAATTAGCCTTTTTTATAAGATTTCTATCTTCCTTTCTCTCAAGGCATCTTTAATGGTATTTGCTCATAACCTCCACCACTAGAGGATATAAGGAAGTGACACCTTGTCTTATCAAACCTAGAGGTTACTCGTACAATTTCCCCAAGAACCCTGAGTGGGTGAGTAAAGTATCTTTATGAAAGAGTAGCAAGAAGGTCTGATTAGCAGTTAGCCATGGAAACATCAATATAACTTTAAAAAAAAAAAAAGTGAGTAGGGCATGAAGATACCTTTATGTTCTTTTCCAATGGTACTATCCACTACACACTAAAAATGCTTGATTATACCATATCTTTAGATAGGCTACGTCCACTTAAGTATCCCTTACATCAGGACAATCTATAAGGAATACATAAAGAAGAGTCATCCTCTAACTTAAATACCATCCTAGTTCACAATAAATAAATTTAGAGCTTCCTCCCCATCTTCTTGCAAAAATGAATATTTATACACAAATCTTAAACGATGGTGGACCAGTCTCTGTTGTAAAAAGGTGTAAGAGGATAACCCATCGAGATACTAAACAGGTCTACTGGCAACGATTATCGGCCTATGGTATGACTAGGTAAACCCGTCGGAGTAATGAACAGGCTTGTTGGCAACGGTGCATTCTACCTAGCAAGGGTGATGATCTAACAAACAATAAATAAAAATCCCAAATCTTAAAACTTGTCGTGATGTACAACACTACTTGTAGGAAAAGATGAAAATAAGTATGCATGGTTAAGCAAAGGTAAATGAACTCCATCAATCTACCATTGGGAACTAACTTTAAGACAATCCTAAGACTCTCTTGCCTACCTCTTCTTAACTATATGTAGGATGTTTTTTCCTATAGGTGGGGCCATATTTTAACCGTCTTGTCAGACTAATGTGTGAAATTTATCTCTACACTTGGAAAACTATAAACCTTAGTCTATTGGGAGAATTTGTTGGTTCCCTATATCTTTGATTGTGAGGTGTCATAATACTTAAGAGTGGGGGAGGGGTTTCCTGAGCTGACAAATGATAAACACTGCCATATATATTACAATCCATGAGAAGAGGAAGTATAATCTCTGTCAAAAATTCTATCATATTGTCTTTACAATATTCCAGGCTATTATATCAGCAGTTGTTTGTATTGGTATGCTAAATTCTATATTGTTGACATCACTGTGTGTGTTATAAGCTTGTTGTGAATTTTTATGTTTATATAATGGAAGACTTTTTATACTTAACCGATTCCTTGTGACAATTACAAATCAATAACAACTAATAAATGCTCACTGCCATTTGTATTACAATCCTATGAAAAGAGGAACAAGTTGTTTTATATTGTTACAGATCGATGACAAGGAAATCAACAATCGATAATCCTATCCATGCTCCGTGCTCTTGTTCACCATGCATGCCAGAAATTGTCCAAGCCAAGTGTTATGGGTGAACGCCTATTTACTATGGTATAATTTCCACTTACACAGGAGGACCGGATGGAGTGTTATATGGAGGAAAGGATGGAGTACCATCTAGAGGACCGGATGGAGTGTCATCTAGAGAAATGAATGAAGTGCCATATGGAGGATTGAGTAAGGTATTTATATACTATAAATTATCATGATCGCATGCAGATATGGTCACTCGAATTAATTACACCTGTTGCAATGGTAAGCTAGATGAATTGAATGGTGTATTTTTCAAACCCCATTTTGGTTATCAAATTAAACTTATAAATGCATTTTATGATCAAATGTCCAAATCGAATACTTGGACATTGATGTAATTCTTACATGATTTCGTTTTCCGCCAAAGTACACACCATTCAAATTCAAACTCATCACAATTATGAACACACATGGCGATCGTGCATGACGAATTTGCCCACAATTCGACCATTTCCATCACAATTGCATTAAGAAATGGGTACTCTGCCTCGATTTCTCATTTCTCTCATCCTCTGTTTGTTGTGTCACGCTCTCCCTCTGCCCAATTTCGGCATCCTTCTCATCCCTTGCTTTGTAACCATGCCCAACCATTATGAACCGTCCTCCTACACCAAGCCATTGGCCATTTCGGAATTCACAACGTGTAGAGAAATCTTCCTCTGCGCAGGTTGGGGGCCATTCCTAGCCAGTCTGCAGGGGCACGACGATGGCATCTCTCTCCAATCTATACTTGGGTTTGATGGGAGACTACCTCGCGTAGGGTCTTTGGTATTCTTGGTCTCTGAGGAATCCATTACCTCAGCCAAGAAATTTCCACGGGTTGGGGATCGGTGGTTCAAACACCATCAATTTCCACATCCAAGTTATAACAGAGTGTTCAAGCCCAAATTCCAAAATGTATCTGGAGCCAAAGGGTATTCAAAAGAGTGGATCAAAAATGAATTGATCAACCCTCTGATCGTAATTACCAGGCTCATCACTTGTGAAGGTAGGTACTTTGTTTTTAAAGTCTATCATTTTCACCTGTTAGACCATTTTCAATTCAATAAGCCCCTGAATTTTCCCTTCTATTTCCTGAAAATCCTTGAGAAAATGTCTTCCCAAGTCCATAAAAATTTGGCCAACCCTCACAAAAGTTTATTTCACCATGGCCTCATTAAATTTTTTGTTATATTAGAATTGAAAAAACAAAGTAAGACATGGGACGATTTCCTCTACCAATTCTTGAATCCCCATCTCATAGTTAAGACAAGCAATATATCGTTTGATTCATGGGTTGTCACCCCACCCATGCCTCACTATCCGAAAAATCCAAACCCTCCAGTTCAAACTATCTCCCTATCTGATAAAAAGGCCAAGAAAATTATCGATTCCCATGCAGCCTCATCTGGTAAGAAAATTAAAAATCTTGTTGATAATTCCCCATTTCCTTCAACACCTATTGATTCTAAACCTAAGAATCTACAAGATTCATTTCATCAAAATTTTCCTTCGGTTCCTACAAAGAGGAGAGGAGCTAATCGATTCAAGGGGAAATCCTTTCAAAGAAGTGCCTGAAGTATGAGTGGAAAGCCCAATATAAAACCTCCAAGTACTTCAGATCCTATTCAATTGTCTTATGATCATGAGACCCCCCATAAAATACTCGGAGAAGTTTTTGCAGAGGAGTCTAAGCCTAATAAAGAGGTCAAATATGAACCTATTACACCAAGTATCCCTCACAAAAACATTGTTACTCCTTCCTCCCATATGCCTACATTGTCTTCTAAACTTGATATACCTTCTACATCTATCAAGGATCCCAAGCCTTCCTCCCTTGAGTCATCTGATCAAGCCCCAGCTATTGAGAAATTGCAACAAGAAAATGCTCAATTGCTTCAACAATTGGCAAAATAATAAACTGTGGATAGGCATTTGCATCATGACAATATTGTCCTGCAAGAAAAAGTAAACTCTCATCAATGATTGGTTGATCATATGACCACCACCAATCATAGTCTCTCGATGCAATTGAAACATCGCAAAAGGCCTAAGAAAAAGTCCCCAGGGCATGAGGGAGAAGCTTCTAAAGCCAATCCACCCCCTCCTTCATGAGTATAGTTATGTCGGGTGATCCATTTTTGTTTGCAGAGGGACCTGCAAATCCTTAGGCGTGGGAGAAATGTTGGTTTGGTGTTTTGACTATTTTTCCAATGTCCAAATCCTTTTTGCATACTACAATTATACAGTATATGCTCTTATTTAGCCATTTTTAAAGGTATTATCCATCTTTATGCATCAATTCACCATGGAATCTCAGGAGGTATGTATAATCATAAATTTGCAATGGTTTTATGATGAATTCATCTTCAGTTGATTGATTATAATGATCTAACACTTATTATTTTCTTTCAATAGGTCGAAACTGAGATCCGACCTTCCATCGAGTCCTTCGTCCAATCCTTCGTCTAGACCTATATCCGACACTCCATCCGGCACTCCATCCATCACTCGATCTGGCACTCAGAGCACATAGGAGTTGGAGGTTAGCACATCAGTGGGATTTGATGGACGAATCAGGAACATGGGTTTTATGCCCACTCATGCCCTCCATCTATGGAGCTCGATGCATCCAGACTTGGGTAGTTGCAGCGGTCGCTAAGTGGAGCACACGAGGCTGTTAAGAAAGATGCCTTCTGTTAAACGAATTTAATAAATTTCTTTTTTTAGAGAGTGTCGACCCTTCCAATGGTCGACCTCTCAAGCTATGTATAAATCTATAAATACTACTGCCTATGCCAGGAAGAAAATATGAATTTTATTTTATACACGGACATTATCTTCATTTTGTTGTATACTTTGTTTTAAATGATCAATGTCAATGATGTGTTAACTCAATGACTGTGTTTTCATGTTTAAGTATTGCCACGACCTTCTGGGGGGGGCACCAGTGGTCTGGGTAGTTGTTTATATCAGTATATATTTGCATCTGTATCAGGGATGATTTTAAGGATGTAAATTTATTTTAAAATGTAGAAACCTTGGTGAATCTCATTGATCCTTCATATGCCAACTATAAATGTTTGGCGATATTTTTACAAAAAATATTCAAATTTATAAGGATTTTATATAGTTTGTATAAAATTTTGGCGACTTTTAAGGTAAAATAATTTGGGCAAATCATTTTTAGAATAGAAAATATTTTTTTGGCAAAAACCATGGAAAATTAGCCCATGAGCGAAATTTAGCCCATGATTCTGTATAATTTCCTTTCATATCTCTTCAATTTCGAAGTTGCTTGTTTAAATTCCATTCACTGTGTATATATTTTTAATTTCAGATTGTTTGTCTAATTCACATCCTTGTATATCTTCTCTAATTTGCAGCTCATTTTCTGAATTGTGTGTATGTCACAGAGAATGTGTGGACATCCATGTTTATTGTTTATATTTTGATTTCTAACATCATGATTGCAGGTTGTAGTTTATTTTCTTATAAACTGTTTAATTATGTCTTTCTCTCTCTGTTTCATAAAGTTGTAAATCACTCTACAGAGTAGTTATTTAGATAGTATTAATTTATCAAGTTGTGGTTTTCAAATACTCTTTGTAGGTTTTCTTAACTTGTTAATCTTGTCTCTAGCATCAGCATGAAAGGATAGAAGTTGATTTTGGGTTATGATCTTCAATGGTAACTTAATTCATTTTAAGTTATGATTTTTAATGAGATTCCAGTTATGAATTTGAATTATGATTTCTAATTAGCATTAGTTGTGAGTTTGTAGGTTTGCATGAATTATTGATTCTATACATATTATTTTCAATGTTATCTTAGTTCTGAATTTGAATTAGGATTTCTAATTAGTGTTAATTGTGAGTTTGTAGATTTTCTTGAATTAGTGATTTTGAGAAGAGTATTTTCCATTAATAGTGTGATAGAGAAAATGATTGATGTTGAATCTCTTCTACACAATGTTTAAAGATTATATGGATTCCAAGAACATCTATTGTTTCTTTTATGATGGCAAAACTTTCTATAGATTGCCTTATCCATACTTTGCATTTCTCTGTAGAAGTTAGCATTGAGTTAATTCCACTTCAATTGTCATTAGTATTTTGAAGCCATCGTGATGTCATTCTCCACCATAGACACAATCATCACATTTGAATAATGTCATAACACTCTTGCTTTCAGTTAGGTATATTAGCGTTTATTCTTTGCAAGATAGAAATAATTGTGAGTTTTACTTTAAGAATAGAGTTCACTTGTAAAGATAGTTTTGACAGATTGTTTGCTTACTTGCTTACTTGCTTGTTCATTCAGATGTAGATTAAATAGCTCAGAAATAGATTACTTGTTATTTTCTTATTTAGAGATAGATTGAATAAGTAGATTAAATAGTTCATAGATAGATTACTTGTTATTTGCTTATTTAGAGATAGATTAAAAAGTTCATAGTCCTAGATTGTTTAAAGCTACTTAGATAAAATAGTTCATAGTTCTAGAATTGCTTGAAGCTCATTAGTTAAAGGTTTCTTTGTATATTTAACATAGAATCTGTTGTCTAAATAGATTTTAATCGTCATATTTTTAAAAGTAGAATTGTAAATTGAAAATAGTGTTGATCCCTAGGGTAAACCATCTCCTTAGCTAGTCAATCTTTCCATTAGCTTTTCTTTCTTCCTTGGCTCATACTGTGCCACAACTCTAAGTTTACTTACCCTAGGTTGACAATTTAATTGAGGGAAATTAGAACATAAATGAATCATAATAAAAATATGATAACCTCACATGAAATAATAAATACATCCATTCATTTAGGTAATGAGAAAAGGGATTCGAAGCAATACTCATATACAAAAAATAAATATGGTAGCCTAGAAATCAAGGAACTTTAAATGATTTCATTCATTATAACTCATAAGATGCATAGGAGAAACCCACATGAAATATCATTCTTCATAAAAATTATGAAGCCACAAAAGTTATGAACTCCTAGAAATAACTCTCTGTGAGAGTCAAATAATATTACAAATTGAAATTTCAAGATCAAATAA
Source organism: Picea mariana (assembly GCA_032191745.1). Lineage (NCBI taxonomy): Eukaryota > Viridiplantae > Streptophyta > Pinopsida > Pinales > Pinaceae > Picea > Picea mariana. Next base: position 62,315 of record JASDQU010372550.1, read on the forward strand.
AGTGTTTGATTGTTGAAGGATAGAATGTTCCTGATACTTAAACAATAAAAGTAAATTTGTTCATCCAAGTAGATTGGGATTAGGGCTTCCATGGACCATATAAATTAGTAGAAGAAATATATAAGAAAAAGGGAGAAATACAGTCAGGGATCATCTTTACAAATGATCAATACACTTAATAAAGCTAGATGACCAAAGACTGGGATGAAAGGAAGGGAAATGCTTCGAAAATAAAAATTCATAGAATTCCAGAGGAATGGAAGACGGGTGGATGTATATATCTCTCTTGATTGTTATCTCTCATGATTCCTTTGTTGTTGGGGTATTTATTTTTATATCTAGGCAACGATCCTTCTTGAAATAAAGACTTTTCGGTAGTTATTATGGGTCAATTATTTCTGCCAACAACTTCTTGAGCCACTCATCAATATAATCCTTCATTGGCATGATGATGATGTATTGTTTAACCCTTATCATGAATATTTTATCTTCAACTTATGTAAACTCAAAGTGTATCTTCTCTATTGATGTCAAGTGGTCTTCATTATTATTTACAAAAGTAACCAGCCATCGCTTAATTTTATCCTCTAGGAAATCAGTGAGTTCATCGAACTCGCTTGTCCATGATGATTTTATAGTGATTAACTTAATTTCTAATTGTTCTTTTGTTATTATCCCGTATCTCTTGTAAATTGAGGGCCTTCAAGGTCCTCAACAACTTCCAGTGCTTTTAAGAATGCATTTCTTATTTTATCATTTACTCTTGTACAACTAGCAATTTAATCTCTTAAAATTTGTATCATTTKCATCCATATTGATTTTAGTTGTTTTATTATTTGATTTGAAGGTATTTTTTGCTTACTTCTATGATGGTTTCTTATACTTGTCACCCATGCAATGAAAGTACTCAAGGAATTTTTATATTAGGCTTCATTATGGTCCAAATATTTTTGTAAGTATTATGTTAAGTTGGCAATTCTTTGGGATAGGTTCCTCAGACTTGTAGTGACTTCCCATGCTTGTGAAATAATAGTAAGCCACTTATTAATTTTCTTTGTAACATGCAATCTAACTCCATTTAGCAATTTGGTGGATTTTCTTACGTTTTTCAATGTTCCAAGTGTAATAAGGGGCATTTGATCAGGTGCAACAATGGCCAAAGGCTCTGCAAACAATGGTTTGGGACTTAATGCATCCTCAAGCTTATGTATTCTTCTTTTAAATTTTATATTTTTCAACTCTTTCCCAAAGATAGAATAGGAAAGAGGGCCTCCAATAGTGATATGTGATTTAAGGAATCTTGAGGGTCCAACTCCTAAGACATATACTTTAGAATTCCATGTTTGAGTCACTTTCTTATTTTTAGCATGGACTTTATCTATTTTAAATTTCTTATATTCTTTATGGTATTTAGGATTGTGCAATTTCAGATACTTCTCTTCAAAAAAAATTGGTTCCTCTTGGGCTAACTCCTCTACAATTCGTTGAATTTCAGCGATTCTAAGTGCTACCTAGTTGAGCATCGGGGCATTTTCAATTTCCATATCAACTACATTCTTTGGGCTTCCCGAGTTTTGTGAATCGTTTATGCTTGGGATTCTCTTTATTTTTTGCTAAGATACAACATGTGCTTTTTCAATATCAATTGGGGGAAGGTCTTCTCCATCGTCTCCTCAAACATTTCCTTTATTATTCTCTCATCTACTCACATTGTATTCCTGTTTATTTTGTGTAGAGGAGGAACTCCTATGTGAATGGGGAACAGAAGAAGATTGCATGTTGGCCATGTCTTTTCCTTTTTTCCTTGTTTTATTTTGTCTTTGATTGTTTGTGCTACATTTTGTGACCAAATCATCATTGCATACATGTTTTTCCTTCTTCATTGGGGTATTTTTGTCATTATCACTAGTTCCTTCAACAATCCTTATGAAAAGGTTGATGTATCTCATGGATTTAAAGTGTTTGAAGAATAGTCCTTTGGGTTCAAAACCTCTCAAGAGATATCCTTCCTTTAAATTGAATGAGGTAAGAATTTCATACATTTCCATTAAATGGGTGGAATTCCTCATTGTCGTGTCGACAACATGAAAGGGTAATGAAATAAATTGCTTCTCTCTTTTTATGTCAAATAGGGTGGACCATGCCTTGTACTATGTACAAACCTTAGCAATAAGATACCTATCATAAACAAATACGGAAAGAACAAGAGGGGTTTCTTCACAACCATATAGTCTAATGTAAGTATGGTTCTCTTCACAAAAACAAACTCCCTTTCCTTTGAGAAAATATTATGCTTCTTGATTTATTCTTCTAGGTGCATATCCTATCATCATATATCTAAATTCCTTATGGAATTTATATTGAATGAGGTAGAAATGGAAAGGTTCCTCATCTTTCCAAAGAATAGGGTACTAGAATTGAATTTTTTCATTATAAACATATAGATTTTCTTTTAGAGGCAACCCCTCAAAGACATTACAATAGGTGAATATCGGGACCAGATAAGTAGTCATGAAAAATATATGGGTTTTAAAATAGTTGACCAGTTGAAGGAAAATCTCATTTGAGATTACATCGGCCTAGTCATAGATGACTTCTTTTCAAAAATAAAAATGTCATATGTACAAAAATGACCTAGGGATGTGAGAAGTGGATTCTCGTCCCATTAAGCATGCGAATATCCATGAAAATTCATGGTATGGCTTCACCAATAGAGATATGTTGATGGTCGAGAGGTTATATGGAATATATGCAGATGGAACCATAAAATCCTTTAACAAATATGCTCCACCAATCCATGAAAGATTCAACTTATAGGAGATTAATACTTTTGTTGGAAGTAGGTAGTCGAAGCATCCTTTTAAATGTTTTTGGAGTTAATAGAACAGGGTTATTCTCTTTGAGTGCTACTAAAATTGTTCGTATTTTTGGATCAAATATATGAGCACACCAAGAAATTAGCTTTCTGAAGTCAAAAAATTCAGGCATACAACTAACATTTACCAAGCCTATCATCCATATTTTGTTGTTTTTCCTCTATTCAAGATTCAAGCTCCGATAATACTAATATTCCATGGAGAAATGGAAGTCTTTGTCTTGGTTGGCGAGGGATTTAGAAGTATCTCAACAAAAGGTCTCTTGTCTTCTTCTAGTTGTCATATTCCTTATTCTTTCAATGCACTTTGATATGTGTGACATGATCACTTATAAATTATGGAGCCCAAGATTATTTAAAGGCTAAGTGCATAAATTGCATTTATTAAACATCATTTCCATACATACAAATTCCTTTCAAAATACGGACAACCACAAATGGAAGTTAATTTGAAAAGAAAGTGATTCATGGGAAAGCGGGATCATTAATTCACATTATCCCTAGATCACCACCCTTTATGTCACAAATAAAAATTCATTAATGTGCAATAAGTGGTCCTTGAAGAATGTGCAATGTGCACAATACTTATAAATATTTCACTAAGTATAGATAGAGAGATCAATCCTCATAATATTAGTTGTGCAAAACTTCAGAAGTGCAAAAGTGAAAGAAGTGAGGGAAGAAAAGGTGTGTGGAGGTATGGTGAGTGCGGAGAGTGGAATATGTAGGGTGTCCTGCATAAAGAGTTGTCTGGAAATAATATGTGTGTGGAAGAAAATATTGTTTAGGGAGGAGGTTTGTGCGAAGAACAGGGTGATGATGGGTCCTCCATACAAAGAGGAAAATAAACTAAGTATTGGGCTATGCGGGAGAATTGTTTTGGAGAGTGCAAGGAAATTTTTATAGAAAATGGAATCTCTGCATGGGATAAGGAATCTCGCACAAATCGTTAAAATAACTAAGTGTTGTAAAATTTGTTCCCAAGTATAAACAAAAGAAAAATGGGTGGAAAAAGGGTTCTATGTATGGCATAAAAAATAAAAGAAAGGGATGCATGCAAATGGGTCAACAGCTCCCTAAACCATCAAGTATATAGAATAATATATGTTTCTATGTAATAAAGGACGAAATTACTAAATAGAGCCTATGAATAATGTAAACATGTATAATGTAAGAAGAATTAATAGAAGGTTCTACTTGTAGAAGGATCTTCCTCTGGAATGGTCTCTAGAAGATAGAAATAGTATAAATAGGAGTAGACAGCATGGAAACGTTTTGTCTTGAGAATCATTTTTTACTTGAGCTCTTCTTTTATAGAGGCTTCCCCCTCGAAGAGGCAAGTGAACTTGGATATTGAGATAATAAAGGTATCATTTTTTTATTCAATTGTGTCATTGTGCTCTCTATTTTTCTTTTTCAGTTGATAATTGATATAATCATATCATTTCTTTTATGCATAATAACATCTGGTACCATATAGATTCAGCCATGGATTCACATTCCTCATCCTACCAAGCACACAAACCCCCATGTACTCATATTTTTCATAGGACTACGGGTTGTACAAGTGCATATTACAGGTAGAGGGAAACCATGGATTCATTCTAATTTCTCTCAAGTTGATGGCAGCAAGATATATGAAATTACCAACTCCAAAATGTATCGTAACTAATAAATGGATTAGCATTCATATTAAGAGATAATTAAAGCTTAATAATGTAATGAGTCTAACTCCTATTTTTCCTGAAATAATGTTTTGGCTGCAATTTTTTGCATGAGAAACAATGCAGGTTAACTTATTTTTCATGGGAAATAATGTAGGTTTAACTTACCATTTTGAAATTTTCATGAAAACAGGTTAAAGAGGTTTTTAAACATTTAGAAATTACCCCTTTTTTCATACTTTTGGATTTACCCAAAACCTGTGATCCAACCAGGTTGTGTACCTTGCAAGACAACCCTCTGAACTTATCAAGTTTGATTGCCTTCTTGGGTGAGTATTATTCATGATTGTTATTCATGACCTTCCAATCCTTCCCATAGTTTTATACTTTCAATTTGAACCTTAAAAACCTCCTATACAAAATACATCAAAATTGGCTTCTTGGATAGAGATTGTAAATCAAATTGATATGGCCTAGAAAAATGCACACCAAGTATTGAATATGCATTATTGTTGAAAGAAAAAGGTACTAGGCTAGATTTCACATGCATACTAATACCTAGATTATTGTATTGAATTCATATTATCATTGAATGCTCTATGCAATCATTTTAGGTGTTAAACAATCATGACACTGTATCTTGGGTAATGAGATGACTATACATTTTGACCATGATATTTTATAGTTTTTGTAGACACTAAGCAAATTGCACATATCCTAATTGATGTGTGATCTAAAATGAATCCAGGAAGGCCTAAAAATCAAAGTTCTTGGAATCAAACAAAACCAGTGCCATTGTGTCCGGCTCATCGCAATGATTCTAGATATATAATTTTTTTCACAAATGGACGTCGTATGCAAAATATATCGCGTTCTGACCAATTTCCTAAACATGCAAAAAGTCAACTGGTCAAACTCAATAGGTCGTACGGTTGATGTCAGCAGTACGAAAGGTGACATCAGCATGATGTCATGACAACATCATCATGTTGATGTGGAATCACCAGGAGGTGACACGTGTCACTCAAATTTGGCATTTTTTGGGTGAGTTGGCACCAGTACGTATTTGACACATTGCATTGTACATATGACATGTGGCAGTCCGTACATGATGTGGCCCAATGACAGGATGACACGTGGTGATATGGATGACAACTGGGTTGTATGGAAGCTAACATGGCAAGGTGACTAGGTTGTATGGAAGCTAACGTGGCAGGGTGACTAGGTTGTATGGAAGTTGACGTGGCAGGGTGACTAGGATGTACAGATGTTGACGTGGCAGTTAGATGGATAGGTGATTGGGTTGTACGATGGTGACATGAGAGATGACTACTCATGATGACTGGATGCTGATTGTATCATATGATGGAATCACGGGGCCACACATGGCCCAATCAGAGGGTGTCACGTGGAACCCCAGATTTATCCAATGTTGGTTGGGTCAAAAAAAATTGTTACCTGCAAGTTTTGAACCCCCAACCTTCGCTCACGCCAACAGACTAACCTACCGCGCTAACTGGAAGGGATATGAAGGGTCACAAGGGTGACTTCATGGGACTTCCAAAGCCAACATTCAGGGGGAAAGGAAAGATCCCCCTGGGTCTAGGCCTGCTAAGGTGTCTCTGGTGGAACATCCTCCTCTCTCTCCAGTGCAAGCCTCTAGTATATGTCTGTCCCTGGATGGGGTCTCAACATCCATCTAGTGGGATTTTATCCCTATGGAGGTTCAAGCTAATCATCTCCCCATATGTACCTATCTGTCAGGTGTGGTCCTACAGTAACAAAAACTATGCCCTCCATGGGATTATAGGTCACATGTATCATAGCAATGTCAATCACATCTAATAATCAAGTTACCCAAACCTGTGCACAAAACCCCCCTTTTTCCGTACAAGTGCTCAAAGATGTTATGCTATTCTACAAGCCAGGTTTGGAGAGGGTTCCAAGACATCGTATTGGGATAATTATCCATAGGTGTGGGGTTTTTTCTAGGTGAATACCAATCTAGGTCATGTAAATGCATGAGATGGTGTGGGGGATGTTTGGGCAAGGGGTGCAGTGATGACAGGGAAATGTAGGTCTTATCTATGGGTGCCTCTAAAGAGGGTGAGCTGCACCTTTTCATGGATGCAATTGTCTCCTATCCCATTCAATGAATTTTTAATTTTTATCTTATTGATTTCTCTTTCAAGCGAATAGTTGGGGGACACTGCCTTGGTGTGGTGACCAGTGGTGACAATGTTACCCAAAGCATTTCGCGGAGATGAGAAGGATGGCTCGTGATGAGAGCCCCTTTCTCTTGGCTATGCCACCAAGAGACACTACCCTAGCATGGTGAGTAGATGCAGAGTAGTGTCATACCGCTGCATGCACGTGGACCTAATAGGTTGGCTCGTGATGAGACCCCCCTATCCACCAACTAGGTCTTGAGTTTTATCTTTTTGTGGGTCCCTTCTTTTATTGTTGAGAAGCCTTTTGATTTATTTTTTGGGAATCCCTGGGCGAAGCATATCAAGGTTTTGATCTTTGGCTTTTAACTTTTTCCATCTAATTTTACCTTTTGGGCCTTTAGCCCCTTCTTCCCATAGAGAAAGATACAACCCTTACTAGCTTGGCAAACCCAATGCCCAAACCAATGTAGGGGATAGATGAGAGGGAAGGTGATGAAAAGTGATAAGTATGGTAGGAATGGATGATGACCTTTCATAAACCCACCTAGTGGAAACTCACTCCTAAGGGAACCAACTTGCTAGGGAATTCTATCATCCCCCCAGGTATGGACAAATCAAAAGGCATAAAGTCCAACCACACGTGATGAAGAAAAAGAGAATTAAATGCACATATTCAAATGCTTTGATAATTAGAGTGACACATACCATGATACCCAGACTTATTACCTCATGGAGAAGGATCCACTACTACTTCAGAACCAGGTCGATGGGATGGATGCTACTGTTGTTGACATAATGGAGCCATTGAAGAAGAAGGATGGGCCCTCCAGGGCCAGGCTCAAGTCAATATGGCTCTACGTACTCCATGTCTAGGACCTGTGGGCCTCAAGACATAATCTCCTTAGTTATCCCTAGGATAGGGGATAACATATGGCTCCAACTTGGGGACATGTGATCACCGTAGAGCACATGAGAACCTCAACATCTCTAGCATGACATGTGACCTGCTAGATCTCAACAAGATTGATCAGTAATCATTTGGGGTGGTGATATCACCCCTGGATCATATAGGATAACATGAAATACAAGTAAGCAATCATATATACAAATGGAATTACAACTACTCTAGAATGAAATGAAGATGGTATATACAATGAATGAAAAAATGGATACTTACTTACTTGTACTTACCTGTGAAGTCAAGTATCTGCCCCCTAATGGGGTTTAAGGAGGTGGCCACCAACCGGTAATGGATGTCTTCTTCCTTCCAATGTGGATAAATATTAGGCATCATTGACTGACTTCCTTCAAACTCTGAAGGGTCCAAGCCAAAATTGTGAACTCCCTTTGACATTATTAGGCTCTCTCTTCTTTGTATCCCACATCCAGACTGTATCTCCCTCTTTTTAATCCTTGGTCTTAAATCTGGTCGTTTCTTGTACAACACTAGTGTATTGTCTTGAGGGAGGAGGGTGGGATTTTCCTGTGAAGACTTCTTGCTGGGATGGTCGGATCAAAATTTCATCTTCTCCTTTCTTTAATAATTTGACAACCCAAACTTATTTTTCCTTATATTTGTTTAGGAATTGTTGATACTCCTCCTTCTTTGAATATTGTATTTGATCAAAGTATTCCTCAAAACAAAAGGCAAATCATCAGGGGAAAATACAAAAAGACTCTCTTTGATTGGTTCGTGTGTCTCATTAATTCCAATATCATTACCAATTTATTGCACATGGAATTTGGTCATTGGCACATTTGTGAGGCGAATTATTGTTCCATCATTCATAGGCATGTTAATATAAGTGAGATCCATATCTAAGGTGCCTCCCAACATTGCAGCAAACTTCCTGGATAATAGCATTCCCCATCCATCCGAGACATACACCGCCACAATATCCAGGTGGATCACTCTCTCGGGGTATCTTCCAAGGCATACTTCAAAATTCTCAACTACCCCATGAGTGGGTATGGCCCTGGACTCAAAATCACACACATTCATGTAAGGTTGTGTGACCTTTAGGACTAGTTTTTCCATGACCTTCAAAGACATAATGTTAGCACCTGCCCCTGAATCAAGCATACAGTTGTTAAGGAATTTGTTATTAATCAACAAGGTCATGAAGAAAGGTGGATGTCCATCGTACTGAACCCTAAAGTGATCCTCTTGTAACATGATAGGAGGGTCCATTGGTCCATCTGAACTTTTGAATTTTTTTTTGAACCTTTCCTTTAAAGAAGAGAATTTGATGACTTCTCTTAATGGAATGGTCACGTGCATTTTTGCTAGTGCACCTTCAAAGTCAAAGTTCAAATCCACTTTGTCAGTCTTAGCGGGATTCTTAGGAAGAAGTATGTTCATAGGTGGAGGTCTTGTCTATGAAACCGTAGGACTAGTAGAGAGAGGTTGGTTCATTCTTTTTTTCCTAGTATATACTTGGAATTCTTGCTTCTTAAACTTTTCTCTTGATTCTCGGTCAAGGTTATTTATCACCTCCATCCTAGCCTTCCTGGATGCTTCCTTTATGCCTTCCTGATGTTCTTAAAGTGTGAAATTAAGGCAATATTGAGGGTTTTCAATGGTATGGTTAACAATGTTTACTTGGTCATGATCACCATTGTTGAAAGGACACTCATTCTCCCAATGTGACTCTCTGCATTGTAAGAACCAAGGGTTTTCATCTACTACATTTGCAGGGGCTAAAGTATTGGGGACCTCTTGATCATTCTTTGGTCTAAAAACTTGGTTCCCTTTCTGAAATTTCCCTTTGTAAGGAACCCTAGGGGCTTTTGTTGATTTCTTTCTAGGTTGAAAATCCTATTCATCATTAGTTCTGGGGTTTTTACCATGACATCTATTGTTAGTTGTCGATTTTCCAAGCTAGCACTAATGTCTGAGATAGGTTCAACATTTAGGACTATCTTACGTTTAACATCCATTTTGACTATTGGGGATGAGAAAGGATCAACTATAGATGATGAAAGGTTGTGTTCAATCTTTATAGCTACTTATTGGGATTCTTGGATTGTTTTAGGGGCTTTATCTTCGAGGAGATATCCCAACTATCCTGTAAAGGCTTTGGTATAAAGAAAGAGAAGAAAACTATTAGAAGGATGATGGCTTACTTGGATCTTCTACATCAAATTTTCAATTTTTTCATGGAATTCTCTAACAGTTTCATTCTCTTCTTTTACGAGGTTATTCATCCTTATCAACAACATGTTGGGGTCTTCCTTGACACTCCATCATTTGAGGAACAATTCCTACAACCTATCCATGGTTTTAATACTAGCATTAGGGAGACCATTGTACCAATGTCTAGCACCATCATGAAGGGTAGACGAGAACAATTTCATAGCTAGATATTCAACATCATCAATGATGGGATGAAGCTGAAAGAAGGCCCAGAAATTACTCATATGATCCTCGGCACTGACTACATCATTACCAATGAATTTATGCAGCCACTTCTCATATTTAGGGGGAATTTTTCTAGGGTATCCTGGTATACTTGTCATGTCTAACGATTTGAAGAGATTGGATGACCATTGATTTTAGTTATTATCTTGGTTTGGATTAACAATCTGAGTTCCTGTGCTAGACATCGTGTTAAAAGGAATATTTCCTCCAAATAATGATTTTACTACAAGAGAGTTTCAAGAATTTTTTCTTTTAAAGGACTAGGGAGGGTTGGTATACCTCCATGAGGTTTTTGGAGTCGCTAGATAGTTTTATTGAAACTATCAAAGGGATGAGGGGATCACCCTTAGTGGATTCGCCTGGTAAGCTTTGCAAAGTAAAGGATTTTGAGGAAAGAATTACCAAAAAGTGTCATCTTTGAGGAGTTGACTTAGTGTTCCCCAACAACGATGCAAAAATGTTATCGCACAATATGTACTTTCCAAAATGCCAAAGGCAAGTGAACAATAAATTGGAATAAAAAGAGGTTGTCCTATCACTGTCACCTAAATAAGACACCTCTTTCTCTTTAGGGGTGAAAGCGCAGGGGAGATGTCCCCGATGACCTGGGGGTTTGAGAAGGAAAAAGTTATAGTATCGAGAAAGTTCTTCCCTTATCTCAAGTCACATTGATCAGAAAGTCCCAAAGGTTTAATAATATGAAGCAAAGATATGCTTAAGTGTACCTTCCCAGAACAAGACAACAAGAAAAACACTATTGCAAGTAACAATTGATATTAATGCTTCGTAAAACCTTGGACTTTTAATAAAAGTGATAAGTTGATATACAAGATGAAGCAAACATAAGTTTATAACAACAATATATATATGATGATAGCTTCAAAATTTATGCCTTAAACAAGATTCAAAATGACCCAAAATGGTAACCAAGAATTAGAAATATGCTAGCACTTGTAAGAAGCTAAGAAGGCAATGTAATTGTTGTGATACTTATATGTCTAATATAATGCACTCATTAATTATCAATCCGGGATTCGTAATCAACAGAGTTACAGGACACCAGTAAGAAAGGCAATTCCTAATGTCACGAGTATAGGATTAGACTAAATTATGCAGGCTGGAAACAAATCAAAATAGAAAACTACAATGTACTTTGGTTGTCTTTCACAGAGAGGCTATCTATTCCATTATGGCACATGCAAGTATGAGATGGAATTGGTTGATAGATCAACTCTGATGTTTGACCCAGAAACTAATTATATAATCCACACTTTTTGAAAGGAAATCACACATCACTCAGCATAACATAGGTAGTTCAACAGTCAATATGTTGGTTCTGTTGTGGTTCACAATGAACTTCACTAAGTCTTCTCCAAGTAGTTTTGATTATTGCTGCCAACAGCTATGATCACTCAAGGAAACCAAACTCATGAGAACAGCAACAGAGTACATGCAAAAACAGAGTAATTAAATATCTAAGCAATTATAAAATGGAAATCTTAATCCAAACTGTACTGCTATCATCAAACAGAGTTAAAACTTTAACTAATTCAATGTTTAGACTATTGAAAACAAACACTAATGCTAATCTACAAAGAGGTTGACCTTTGTTGGGCGGTGGGCCCTTGCTGCTTCAACAGGTCAGCTGCTAAAGTCTACAGGAAGCTTGCTTCTAATGCACACATTACTCTCACTCACACTTCAACACATAAAATCAAAACTCTCTTTAACAACTCAACTCATTCTCAATCATTGATAATCAGAATATGGGAATGAAATGGGTTTTCATTAATCTTTACTCATAAATGTTCTATATTATCATACGTTGCGTACACATTGATAACATTCTAACTCTCCTCTTCTTCTACCATCCTTGCCACGGCTATTTAATAGTCTGCATCGTGAAACACAAGGAGGCGAAGGGATTTGCAAATCAATCAGTTGTTTAAGTTTATCATTCAGTTACATCTTCAGCATCATCCTCATGACACGAAGTGCATGAGGATGAGGAAATTAACAAACTGTCCTTATCATAGCAAATAGACACCCACCATTTGACTTAGGCGATATCTGGCACTTAACTTAGTGCATTGGGATCTTCCATATGAGTATCGAATCGTAACAAGAAGATGGTACCGGATCTCGACAGGGCGCAAAAGGTGGTACCGGATCGTGACAGAGCATGGTCGTTGGTACCAGACCATAACAGAGTGTGTTCGTTGGTACCGGATCACCACAGGTAAGATTTAGGACGCGTTTGGTACTGTATCAGATAGCAGCAATCTTGGTGTGTAGGTACCTGATTACGACATAGCTGGTACAGGAACGCTCGTTATCTAGGGGTCAAAGATCATATGAAAAATCGAGCATTAGTACATGAAATATTTAATTCCTTAACTCAATAAACCACAAAATACATGAATTAACCATACTTTACCTTATGACCTTAATACTGGCAAGTGATAGTGTTCTTGTCTTTCACTCAAGCTTTAGATAGGTTCAAAAAGGTATAGGTGAAGAGTAAAATAGGGTAATAAGAATGTCAATTCCAAGTCTCAACATTCCCCCATGCCAAAATAATTGCATGTCCTCATGCAATTGAAAACAAAACCCAAAATTTCCAAAACTTGAGACTGTGTTCTTTACTTGGGTGGATCAATGATATTGATGGCTGAAGCCTCTTCTCTAAGCTCCCTTTTGATGACCCTAACATATTGTAGGATTCTTAATACCTTCTTGAGCTTGTTAGAGGTCTCCTCATGGTCGTCTTGAATTTGTTGCCTGGCTGCTTTCAATTGCTCATTTTCCTTTTTGATATATCTATCTAAGAGTTGATATTCCTTTACTTCCTGTTGGAGTTCCTGATTTTGTTTTTGTACTTCCCAAATCCTTTTCTTCATTTGTTATTTTGTCAAGTTCTTTTTTGATTCTACCATTGTTGGTTGGGTGCACTCCCTTTCCTTGACTTCCTACCTCATCCCACATAGAGTAATAGTGGCTTGCTCTTCAATCAGACTAGGGATGTCATCTTGAATTGGTAGATCCTCAGAAGGGGAGGTAAGGTCGATTGGATCTTCCTGTGTATGAGGACTAACTATTGTTTTTCCCTTCTTTTCCATGCTCCTTGTAGTTCTTTTACAAGGAGGTATCGGATCAGGAATGCTTGCAGGCTTCCTTTTCTTCCTCTCTAATTGTGAAGTGGTGACAGGGGGTTGTGCCACAAACTGTTTACTCTTAATTTTTGAGCTATGCTTCCTTTTCTTTATCATTTTCCGATGGTCCTCTTTCTCAACTGCCACCGTGGAAGTCTCCTCAACTACTTTGTTTTTACCTTTTAATTCGGAGCTTTTAGAGGTCTTGTTGATTGTGGAGGAGGACCCTGCCTTTTCATGTTGGCTCTCTGCCCTAGATGATGGTGGAGTTGTTTTATCCTTCTTGCTCTTTTTCCATTGGGGTTCTTTACTTTTCTTTGGACCATGCTGGGTTTCCTCCAAAGATTTATTTCCTGTGGGAAGGTGTTGTGTGATAAGGGTTTTCCAACTAATCCTCTGTTTCCTAAGCTCATGCAAAACTAGAATTTTAATGAAACCTTGATGGTAGATGCTAGTCTTTTCTATTTTGGATATGGATTTAACACCCCTTACCATTTTATTCAAACTCATCCATAGAAAATAGAGAAAATCAATTTCAGGGCCTCCTTCAAAATGCAATAGGAGCCTAAGGTGATAAATGAAAGTCACGGCATACTTGCCTTCACAGGTGACAAATCGTTGAAGACTGGTAATCATTGGGTGGTATTCTTCTTTGATGTAATTTCTAGGGATCCCTTTCTTCCAGTCGGGACGTTGATGATATGCCTTCAAGAATTGTTGGCACATATCTTTGTTAATTCCCACACCTTTGAAGTATTTATCTCCTCTGCTAGGCAGTCCCGTAACCTCCCTTACTATTGCTTCATTAATTATCAGTTGTAGGTTGCCTATACGTGTCGTCTCTCCATCATATCCTTGTATAAATTCCTGAGATATCTTCTCATTCCAGCCTGTAAACTTTTCTAGAAATGGTATCCACCCCAATCTGGCATATTTTTCTTGACATAATTGGTATTCCTCGGTTTCCCTATAAACTTGGAAAACTGGTTCGTGTCTCGTAACAACCATCGTTATAAGTTGAGAAAAGGGTTGGGCTATAGCACAAGGGTGTAGTGAATTGATGGAGGGTTTGGTACCGGAAAAGAGCAGGCTTGTAACTGGAGAAAAACTCACGACAGGGAGAAGTATGGTGATGGTGTTGTGAATGGTAAGCTTGAGTGAGGGTGTTGTAAGGAAAAATTACGACCAAAAGAGGCTTATCTGGATGTCTTCGCCACCAGATAAGCCATTTCTTATCTACCCGTTACTGTAATGATGAGGATAAGACATCGGGTATTAGAGCATCATTTTAGAATAGGTGATTGGACGTTCGGGGGATGAAATTAATGTTGGATCGTGGTTCAGGATATACGATAGGTTTGTGAATTTGCTTGAGGAAGAAATATATTTGTGGGTTATCATTGCTATGCATGCTTCATATTTTGATATGATTTTTATTTTTTTGCCTTTAACCATGTTCAAGGGCTATGAAAGGGTTAATTAGGTTTAGGCATATAGGTATGAGGGATAGGCGCATGGGTTTAATACTAAGGTCGTAGGATTTAGTATAGCTTTTCATATTTATTGTAGTTTTATAAGCATAGGAAAATAAATACCATTTTACCTTTGCTTTCACCTTTGTGTGATCGATGCCCATAGTATGTGTGACTGCTTGTAATTTTTCAAAATTCATCCTTTTAGACTAGATCTTCTTGAAAACTTGGTATGGGAATGTCCTGTACTTATGATGTGCGTATCTTCTTTTGTGCGGAGTGATCATTTGAGTCTGAAAAAGAGTTTTGAAGGGGCTCTTTGACCCTCCCCCATGCCGAAGATATTGTATCTCTGTAGGTAAGAAGATTCAACATTTGATATCATAATGGAGAAAAGATGACAAGAGTAAAAGGAATCAATCAATTTTTAGAAGTACAGCTTATCACTTATCATATGATATCATGCAAAAAAAAATGAAATTGCCCCTGTTGGAATGGATGATCAATAGAGGTAGCATTCAGTAGTGAAACAAGGGAATACATATATGTTTGCATCTCATTCCAAAAAAATGAAATTTCCCTTCTTTTAATGGAATATTGACAGAGGTAGCATTCAGCAGTGAAATAGGGGAATACATATATGTTTGCATCTCATGCCAAAAAATGAAATTGCCCTTATTTTAATGGAATATTGGCAGAGGTAGCATTCAGTAGTGAAACATGGGAATACATATATGTTTTCCAAAAGAACAGATCCCACCTAACTTGCTTCATATTTTTACTATCATTGGATGTTATAGATAAATTTCACAATACGAGTAGATTAGGTTCCCTAGTTAGGGCTCCACTCTTAAGAAGTTTCATTCTTAGATAGTGTAGGCTTTAGATGTCAGACTGGTAAGTTGACTTAGGGTGATTCTCAAATGGACATTTTCTTGGAGAATTATATTGCTAATTCATCTGGGATTTTGTATCTCATGAGAGCCAATAATGACCTTTACTCTGTTTGTTTTAGATGGCAAAAAGTGGATTTTTCAATCAGACAAATATAGATGAGACATTTTTCAACTAGAACCCACTGCCAGCAAGCCTATTCAGTACTCCGGTGGGGTAATTGTGATAATTAGTGAGATATTCCTTCCCCAGGTAGAATGCCCCATTGCCAACAGGCCTGTTCAGTACCCTGATGGGTTTGCCTAGTCATACCACAAACTAGTACCCGCTGCCAGCAGACCTGTTCAGTATCCCAATGGGTTAGTCTCTTAAACCCTTTTTCCATCAGAGGCTTCTTGTCCATAGTCACCTATTTTGGTTTGTATTAAAGAGTGCTTTGCACGGTGACAGGGGAGGCTCATCTGAAAACCTTTTTACAGGGTGGGATGGTATTGGGTTGGAAGGCATATACTCTTCTTTTGTATGTCTTTTAAATATTTGTCTGAAGGAAAAATAAAATTTTATGCACATTATTTCTTTTAGAGTGATCCTAAATGTATAATTTTGTCTGAAGTTGTCCATAAGAGAATGACCTAAAGTTTCNACTGGTACATCCTCTGCCATAAAAGTTTTGGTAGTGTGCCCATGGTAGAGAGTGTTCATATACTCATATGTTACTCTTTAATAAGATAATCCAATGAATACTATTGAAATCTAGTTAGGGTGAGATAGTTGCTTATAGGCTAATATATTTTTCCTTTAAATCATGTTGAATACTGGGTAAAGGCAACTTCTAGTATTTAAAGTGGATTATGGTTCTTTGAGCAATCATGGGTAAACATTGTGTCCCTCTTTTTAGTTTGTTTTTAAGCAACAGAACCAAAAGAAATTAAAATACTTCTCAGCAACGGAACCAAAAGAAATTAAAATACTTCTCAACAACAGAACCAAAAGAAATTAAAATACTTCTCAGCAACAGAACTAAAAGAAATTAAAATACTTCCATTTAGTTGTCAACAGAAGGGCTACTATTTGATAGTGCTTTTGGTTCTATGGTTCCGTCTTAAGTGGTTGTTGCATGTTTTCATACTTCAGATTTATTGACATAAGATTTTAAAATATGCTTTGTCAATATGTCTTGATAGTACTACAGAAGGACATATTTTGGTACCGGACTGGTACTAGATCAGAACAGGATTTCTGGTACCGAAACAAAACAGAATATTGTTGATGCCTACAACTGATATTTAGCAAATTCATGAAGGATCAAATAGATTATTAAAAACTTGCTTACGAAAGAAAAGAAAATTTGTGAAAGTAAGACAAAAAGGAGGTAAAGGTCTTTTGTTACCTTCAGCTTATTACCAAAATTCGATCACACCTATGTACAAAAAGTTTCAAATAAACCAATCAATCAATGTGGGTCGGTAGGAGGATCTCCTTCCTTACTGATCATCTGCATGTCTGAGTTCTGTAGTATACGAGTCAGGAATTCTTCTTTGAACAGAGGTTTATTGTAAATTCGCAATTGGTGACCATTCACAAGTAGTGGTGTATGTTGTTCATCAATTGTCTTGATCCTGATTGAACCATTATCATAGATAGTGTCAATTTCGTAAGGTCCCATCCAATGGGTGGTTAACTTACCTTTGAAGTTCTTGAATCTGTTGTCATACAATAGGGCCCAATCTCCTTGTCGAAAATTTTTCTTTTTGAGATACTTGTCATGCCATTTTGTTCTCTGTTCTTGAATGAGGGTAGTCCTTTGAAGTGCTTCCTTCCTGGTTTCATCCAACTCATTAAGCTGCAAGAGTCTTTGTTGTTGGGCTTCATCCAAGTTCATGCCAACTTGTACTGTAGTCCTGAAGGTTTTGATCTGAAATTCTATAGGGAGAAGCACCTTCTTCCCATACACTAACTCATAGGGTGTATGTCTCGTTGTATTCCTCCAGGTGATTCTATATGCCCATAAGGCTTCTAATAATCTGTCAGCCCAATCCTTATGGTGCAGCTGTACTGTTTTGGTAAGAATGGATTCAATAACTTTGTTGGTGGATTCTACTTGTCCATTTGCTTGTGGATGATAGGGTGTCGATTTCCTGTGTTTGATTTGGTACTGTTCTGTAACAGCTTTGACTAGATGAGAAGTGAATTGGGTTCCCTAATCAGTCACAATTTCTCTCGGTACACCAAATCTAGTAAAGATATCATTAAAAAGGAAATCTACCACCGATTTTTCACTGGTAGCTGGTAAAGCCTTTGCTTCAACCCATTTAGTCACATAATCAGTGCATACAAGTATATACTTTTTATTTTTAGATGCAAGGTTAATGGGCCCTACAAAATCTAATGCCCATTTCTCAAATGGTTCAATGACTACTTGGGCTT